>JAVJIF010027371.1:0-53412 GCA_038442645.1 Agave tequilana | reverse complement strand
ATACATGAATTCATGAGTAATCAATTTGGAAAAGTAATGTTTATGTGGGTCCCCTCAAACCCCAATTTCTTGAATTCAAATTCCTAGAACTACTTCCAATTTGTATCCTAAGAGTTTAGGGTCATTACTTGTAGTGATGTAATTTTTTGTGAAGGGTCCTCTTTAAAAGTAGTCATCAATAATAAATTTGGAAAAAATAATTATATTGACAATTAGAAATAGATCTGGCACCAACTTGTTAGAGATTGAGTCATGTTGACAACTGTTTTTTTTATAAACTTGGTTATTATTTTTTTCTTTTTTGTAGATTTGTCAACTTCAAGTCATATTATATATACAATGAATTAGGTAACACTGGGTGGATCGTAGTTTCATTTTACCCATGTCAATGTATTTAGATGGATTTTCTTGTCATAATTTTTCTGAAATCTTAACTTCTCACGTACCATCTATTTTACAATAATCTTTGCTGTTGCTGATTGTAGCATATCTAATGCTATACTTTAGTTCTTGTGATAGTGTACTGAGATAAAAAAAATTGTGGCAATTTCAGGAGAGGAAAAGTATAAGACCCACCTTTCTGCCGAGCGTATTTTTGGGGGAACTTTGTTGGCAATGTGCTCCAATGACTTCATTTGCTTTTATGACTGGGCTGAGTGCAGATTGATACGTCGCATTGATGTTAATGTGAAAGTGAGCGTGTTGCAGACTTATGTGGTAGTATGCATGTTCAAATCTCCTTTAACTTAAGCTTATTTATTCTTGGTCTCCTTTCAGAATCTTTATTGGGCTGATAGTGGTGATCTACTTACGATTGCGAGTGATTCATCATTCTACATTTTAAAGTACAATGTAAGCTTGCTGACATTGCTTGTTCGCGAGTTTAACTAGCATCGCTTCTGCTCCTGGTTATTTCTCTTCCATTACGGCAGACTGAAAGGTATACATCTCCCTACAGGGAGACATTGTTCTTCTTACCTAGAAAGCGGAAAGTCAGGGGATGAACAAGGTGTTGAGGATGCTTTTGAAATGCTTCATGAAATTAATGAACGAGTGCGAACTGGAATCTGGGTTGGAGACTGTTTTATTTACAATAATTCTGCAGGGAGACTGAATTATTGTGTTGGTGGAGAGGTATCTTTCGATATTTGATGTTCTGAAAGATGGTGCGCATGCTGTTACCTGTTTGAGTTATTTATGCGAGTCCTGCTCTTTATTTGTAGGTCACCACCATGTTCCACTTGGATCGTCCTATGTACCTGTTGGGGTATCTTGCTAGTCAGAGTCGGGTGTATCTTATTGACAAGGAGTTCAAGTGAGTTTATTTGAGAGCTGTTTTCTTGCAATCTACTGTTGTCCCAAATTAGTGACTAATGATTTTTTTCCACTGCAGCGTTATGGGGTACACTTTACTGCTTAGTTTGATTGAGTATAAAACTCTAGTGATGCGTGGGGATTTGGATCGTGCAAATGAAATCTTGCAATCAATTCCTAAGGAGCATCACAATAGGTATATTGGTGTTTTCTCCATTTGCTAATGTCTAATTTCCTTTAAACCTTAACATTCTTGTTGGAAATAGGCTTTAATATTGCACTCATACCCGGTGTTGAAAGTCATGCTTTGGGATATTATTTTTGTGACGTGGCGGGTGCATGAATGCAAATATGTAATTGTTATAGGTTTATAATTGCCTCGCTCTCTATATGCCTCAACTGCTTACTTGAGTATAGATTGATTCAGAGGACTTCCATCACTTGTTAATATAACTCACCAGTTAAAAGATTTTTACCACCTTAAAATTACTCTGAACAGCTTTTTTCAATGTTATAAAATTATGCAAACCCATCTTTTTTTTTTTAACCATCTTTTCACTGATAACATAAATGTTTTTCAGTGTGGCTCATTTCTTGGAATCTCGAGGCATGCCAGAGAATGCCTTGGAAGTGGCTACAGATCCTAATTACAGATTTGATCTAGCTGTACAGCTTGAGCGATTAGACATTGCTAAGGTATTTTATGGTGACCATTCAACACAGATATCATGCTTACGTTTCCCTCTACTTTTAATATTTTATTAAGTATTTTCGTGGAGTCAATGGTTCTTCATCTGAAGAAAGTATCCTCTACAGGCGATATCTATGGAGGTGCAAAGTGAATCAAAATGGAAGCAACTAGGAAAGCTTGCTATGTCTACTGGAAAGGTGATATTTCCTTTATATTGTTTTTGCTAAGGCACAGGTTTGTGCTTATATTGATATAATTATCCTCTCTCTTGAACAAATACAACACTCGCGCGCACATACACATGAGGGCATTTTGGTAACGGGAAAAATGAAAATAAGTTGCCATGGCCCTACACCTCTTAAATGAGAGCTAGTTTCTAAGTTATTATAATACATTTTGATATTTAATTGTTGTTATATAGATTTCTATATAAGTTAAAAAAAAGTGTGCTAAATTGTAGAACCATGCTTGTATTAATTTGTTGTATTACTTTTCTCTTTCTTATGTTTTAGATGGTCTGCAGTTGTTGGCTATAGTTCCAGTCCAACTTATCCATAATTATAGATGATGAATGCTAAATTAAATGAGTTATCGCAATTGACTTGCTGTTCCTTGCATCTGCAGCTAGACATGGCCGAGGAATGCTTATCACATGCAATGGATTTGAGTGGCTTATTACTTCTTTACTCTTCTTTGGAGATGCTGAAGGAATTACTAAACTTGCATCTCTTGCTAAAGAGCAAGGGAAGAACAATGTTGCCTTCCTTTGTTTATTTTTGTTGGGTAAATTGGAGGATTGCCTTCAATTGTTGGTAGAGAGGTATATATGCTCTTTTTTTATGTTTGAAGCTTTTTAACTTAAATTATAATTCTGGATCACCTCTGGCTTATAATGTCACTGATCACATCTTTTCCTTCATAGCAATCGTATACCAGAAGCTGCATTGATGGCACGCTCGTATCTTCCAAGCAAAGTCTCAGAGATTACTGCACTTTGGAAAAAAGATCTTAATAAGGTTCAAACATTTTATCTCTAGCTTCCTTTCTAATAGCATTCTGAGTTCATTTAAACATGATGAAAGATAAAAAGATCATTTGGTATTGTCTCGTATTAATCCATATCTACTTCAGTTCTAGGTTTCCATTTATTCCATTAGATTGTACGGTTTTTCTTGATTTGTGCTTATGTTGCTTTTTGTAAAGGTAAATCCGAAGGCTGCAGAGTCTTTGGCGGACCCCGAGGAGTACTCAAATTTATTCGAGGACTGGCAGGTTGCTCTTGCGGTAGAGTCTAATGTTGCCCAGAACAGGTGCTCACAGCATCCGCTTCACCTTCCTACTTTTCCTTTTTATATTCTGTTTGTTATATTGAGAGTTTTTTCAATATAGAACTTTTTTAATTTTTCTCCAAAAAAATATAGAACTTTTATCTTTCTCTCAGTCCTGTTTATAAATTATGTATTTATTTAAAACAATTCTTAATATATATTGCTATTAAATTTTAGTTTCGTGTTATGAAATACTTGTTTAGTGACTTTAGTTATTGTTCTATTCTTGTTTATACCAAACAAGACTAGGTATAGGAAGACTTGAAGTACTTGTTTAGTTGTTATGCTATACTTGTTTAGTTAGAGGGCGAGGCCGAATCCTTCCCACTCAAAATACAACCCTACGACATTCGAACGCAAGATTCATTCCGTTGAAGTTGATCTACATTATTTCAAGTCATTAAATTAAAAAATCATGTATTTTGAATATTTTTGCCCATCCATCAAGTAGGCAAAAAATAGACGGCCAAAAATAGCATATTGCATAAATCTACGTCTTTAGACATACAATTTATCAATCCGACCATTTCATCGTGATGTAAACACTTAAAAACCCTTACATACATTTCAAATATTCTACATCGTTAAACTAACCAACTCAGTATTTCAGCCCGTCAATTTTGCACCTACTTGATGGACGAGCAAAAGTAGTCAAAATACATGATTTTGGTTTTCAGTTGCTTGGAATAATGTAGATCAACATCAACAGAGTGGATCTTGCATTTGGATGTCGTAGAGTTGTATTTGAGTAGGAAGGATCGGCCTTGAATCCTTCCGGAATGGCACAAGTCTCTCTCTCTGTGTGTGTGCGCGCGCTCGCGCCCGTCGTTTTTGTTTATCAACAACATGATTGGTGTTTATCTATTACCAAAACGTGTCAATTTTATTAGATAAAAGTTGAAGATTTAGAGGAACAAAATTTAACTAAAATATTCATGTACGTAAGTTGCTGTTTCAGGGCTAATATATACCAATATTGCATCACGGGAATAAAAGCGGACAGTTTAATTGTAGTAGGTTGCACTTATAAAAGTTATTCTCATCATGACACAATAGTCAACACGTAAATTGTTCAAACCTTATGCCAGATAACACTACTTTCATGTAAATTAACTGTTGGAGCGCTAATTATATTTTAGATTTATCTCTATTGATTGGATTTCACTTACAGGGGTAACTATCTGCCTGCGGAGGAATACCCAGACATGCCGAAAAATGAATGTGAATCTTGTGGAAGCATTCAAAAGCATGCAGATGGACTGCGAAGACTTGCCTATGGAAAATGGCTATTCGGGTCACGAGGTATGATGTAAATACCAAGTAGTTATCTGTATCATAGTTATAATTTATTTTGGGTAAACTGCAGAAACCCTCCTGCACTATCACAGTTTCCTATATAAAAAAAGACCTGGCACTATTGAAATGAGCAAAATAAAACCCCACCGTTATTTCTTGATTACGTTTATCTGTGGATTTCTTTATATCAGCCTTCATATTTGTTCCTGTAAATATTACATTTTACTGCTATGAGATTAACCGTAAGTGCTGTGCTTGCAGGTAGATGAGAATGGAGAAGAGGAAGGGCAAGAAGCTGTTGAAGTTGATGCTGATGAGTCTACAGATGGTGATGTCCTTGTCAATGGGAATAATGGTGATGAAGAGTATGGTACGAATACTGAAGGAAATCCCCCAGCATAAGGCAATTGGTTGGCCAACTGGTTCTTTCTTTCTTTTTCCTTTACCTTTATTGTTTGTTTCTTTTTGTTTGTGTCTGCCTGTGTTTGTGTTTGTGTGTGTCCTAAAAGCAACATTAATGCTTGTTTACTAGGAAGGAATGTATGATTTTATTATAAATTTTCATCAGTTATGATTGTGAAAGATATTGCACTATCATTATAAAGTCCGTCCTAGGGTGTTCTTTTTTCTGAAAATTCCATGATTATGATCTGCTGCAGTTTTATTTTACCACTCAAATTTTATATATAAATGAGATGGTTATAAATTAGAGTGCATTACTGCATTATAAACTAGCTGTATGTTTTATAGTTTTTGGTTCTGTTGTGGGTGTTATGAGGCTGTATAACCCGTATTGTGTGTTGACGGTTCCTTTTCTTATCTTGCAGTGCTTACTCCCCGTCATTAGGGACCTGATATGCTCACTATCAGTGTTAGAGATTGACATTCTTCTGAGGTGACTCCACTTACCCTCTATAGTGATGTGATTTGATATGTTAATTTTATTTCCCAAGCTAGTAGTCTGCATGCCTTGCTTCTTACATAGGATATGACATGTTCGGTTATTATTTCTTCTGGCAGCATTCATTTCCTGATAACATCTGAGACAATGAATAATATTCGTTCGACATGTGAGTATTGGAAACCATGACTTTGTAACTGCTACCTTACTGCACACCATCATTATTATCTGTATTGAAAAAAGAAATTGATTGACCTAATGGTTTGGAAGTTTTTCGAACCACCTGCCCCTGATATTTGTGTCTTAGCTACCTAACCTTTGAGGCTACCAATTATTTGCATAATGAGTATGGAGCTACAATGATCAATGCATCCTGTGCCACATTAATTTTGGTGGACCTAGGTTTGTAGTTCAGGGAGTTAAAAGAGTAGTTTTGGCTCGCGCTTTAAAATCCTAACTATATTAAGTGCGACGAATGAAGTTCCTATGGTCAACGTAGGCTATGTGTGTATTAGAATATGGGTCAAGTTACTGAAATAAGCCCGAAAGTTTTCTGAAAAACCACATAATGCGTCTACAGCTTTTCCCTTGACTTTTGCACCCTATACGCTTTTTTATTTCTAGATTCACATGTTTCAAAGAGAATACATTTATCCTATTATTCACAGTTCCAAAAAAAAACACATCCAACATTTTTCTCTACTTTTTTCTGGCTAAATTGCACCAAAATACATCAAAGTTTCTATAACTTTGCACTTAAATGCCCTACTGTTTTTTTCGCTGTGCTTAAATACCTTGTTATTTTCATGCCTTAAAACTACACAAGTCTATATATATATATATATATATTATATATATATATATATATATATATATATATATATATATATATATATGAAATGATTTTAGAACGGTTCTCAAACTAAGCTTTGTGAGAACTCAATTGTGGGTAGGCCCGACCACGGTTTCAGAACCGGCAATTCCTGTTCCTCCATACGAGGAATCGGAATCGGCTGGTTTCTGCCCGGTTCAGGCCTGGTTCATTTTTAGCTGCTGGCCAGGCCTCAGGCGGGCGGGCCAGGCCCGTTGCTGCTCAGGCCCCAGGAGGGCTAGGCCCAGGCCAGCCGGCTCAAAGGGCAACAAAAAAAAAGGTTCAAGAACCGGAACTGTTGATTCTGAAAGCGGAACGGCGGTTCTGGTTCTTAAAAAATGAAACCGGACGGCTAGGGCCCGGCTCCGGTTTGGTTTGGAACCAGAGAACCAGTGGCCCGGTTCGGTTTCGGTTTTTGTTCCACTGTTCCGGTTCGAATCGGAACCGTGGTCGGCTCTAATATTGGGTTATCCCATGAATGTACGAACCGTTCATGTTGATCTACATACTCAAACTAGATTAATTATGAAAATCAAGTGATTTTAAGCTTTTTTATCAATGGATCAAATGACATTTTTTATAGCTAAAATAACACATGTAACCAGTTAATGCATATGCAACAAGAATTGAAATTGTTTGATTTTTCATTGTTAGCCTAACTTGAGTATGTAAATTAAGATCAACGGTTGAGACGTGGAGTTCTCACAATGCTTAGTTAAAGAATTGTTCTCAAAGAATCACTTCCTTATATGTGTGTACATGTATATGCGCACTCACAGAACATAGAGACTTGGTTCCTTTGTGAAGGACTTGGGGAAACAAGTTCTTTCTTTCAAACTCGCTAATCAGAATGACATTGAACATCAATTACGTTCAAGTTGATACTTATAAAGTGCCTAAAAAACTAAAGTCAAGTACACGAGTTTTCTTACTCATGCATCCATAACACACAAAATGGACAGCTTGATTATCAAATGTTTAGTTTATCACGTAATATTTGCGTAAAGGTTTTAAAGTTTTCTGTTCAGATCATACTCAAATGTTTGGATCAACAATTTGTACTCTAAACTATTTGATATAAGCAACTTGTTATTTTCATCCGTCCATTTCATGCAACATATTCATGAGCAAAGGAACTCATGTATACTTGATTATGTTTATTGGCATTTCAATTGATGTGCAATAGCTTTAACAGAGTTTCTTGCCCTAACCCTTTATAATAGAAGCGAGATCGGTTTAACATGTTTCTAACTTGTGAAGTTGGTCAATCCCAACTCACTTATGTTATAAGGGGTTAGGGCTCAAAGCCCTAAACAATCCCCCCTCCTTACTTGCGGGCAATGGCATGGCTGGAGGCCTCTGATGGTTGTCGACGAAGATGCTTGGTGGCATCTATCGAGTCCAATTCCTATTTTCTTTTTCAAAGCTAATTTTTTTTTGTTGGGCTATAAAGAGATATCATGCCCAGAAGATGAGTGTAGCAGAGATGTACATGCTTCGTTGGAGGTGTGGTAACACGAGGAGAGATAAGGTGAGAAATGAGGATATTCGTATTAAGATAGGCGTATCTCTATAGAAGAGAAGATGAGAGAAAACCACCTACAATGGTTTGGTCATGTGCGACGTAAACCTATAGATGCGTCAGTCTGGCGAGTAGAGCGTATCAAATTAGGGCAAGTTAAAAGAGCGCAGAGGAGACCGAAGAAAACATGGATAAAGGTAATACGACAAGATATAGATGCTAAAGGTCTTAGTGAAGGCATATTGCTTGATATAAATGAGTGGAGAAAGCTGATCTATGTGCCCGATCCGGCGTAATTCTATTTTGGTTCATGTAGGGTCTGTTTGGTTGTCGTAACTGGCCGTAATTCGTAGTTGTAATTGGTAAAGTCTTTTACAATTGTAAATGAGTTACATGTATGTAAATTTTACAGTGTTGGTTGGTAATATAAAATTGTAAAGTAGGAAAGTGTATTGTACTTTACGGTATTTGGTTGTCGTAATGTATAAGTCGTAAGTGAAAAAGTTGACCACAAAATTAACTATTTGGTGATTTTAAAAGTTTTAATACTGCAAATAAATATTAAAAAAGTTAAATATTAAAAAAATTTAATATTAATATAAAAAAATATTACAAATTTGTATGACCACAAAATTAACTGTAACTGGGCTGTAAGTGAGTGGTAACTGGGTTGCAAGTGAGTGTTAGTTGAGTACGTAAGTCTTTTACGAATTACGGTCCAAACAAACGCCGTAATTGTAACTGGATAGTAAGTCATTACGAATTACGGAGTTTTATGCGAAACAAACGGGCCCGTAGCCTACCCCAAATACTTGGGACAAATAGCTTAGTTGTTGTTGTTGTGGGGCCTGTGAGACTAGCCTGGCATCCCACCCCGCCTTTTGCATTGCACCATGTATAAAAAAATTAGATGATTTGGAACCTGACAATCAACACATTAATTGCATTAAAAATGAATTGGTTTTTAGCTGCCTTTCAAATTGGCTTACTTTAGAATTACTCGACGTGAGGGATCCAAACCACCTTACTATTTATGACACTAAGTTGATGACATGTAGAGCACGATGGACGGTTGTATATCATTAATTTGGTTCACAAATTAGGCCAAGATAACTACCTCATTGTTATGCTGTCACTTGTCACCTAGATATCGACCTACAATCTGATGGTGGACCATCCATCCAAATGAATCATCTACGCCATTCATTGTGATCTCCATGTCCTATGTCCTAGGATACTTGTTATAAAAAAAAAATCATGCAATTTTGATGCATTTTAACCTTGCATTAAATGGTTCTAAAATGAATGGTTTTTCAGTAATTGAATAAATAGTTTATACATATTGAGCAATGGTGAAAGTGTTCAAATCACGTGTTGCACAATCATTTTAGGGCATGAAAATCAAATGAGTAGTGTGATCATTGCTGGAATGGTCAAGGTGTTTTTGGTCGACTCCTTAGGTAGTTACCTAGGGAGTCACATGAATGCTTTTCCATGTATGTGTGTGAGTGAGACTCGTGCTGCTTCCATAAGGAGTTGGAAGCTAATCCTTACCATTTGATTTCAATGATAATTATTCAAATTTAAAATCTAGTGCATTATTTATAGTGTTTAGAAATAAAAGAAAATCCATTGATTTTAAATTTTTTTTTGCCTATGCTTAAAATTGGCACAAAATGGACAGCATAAAGTATTATGTTGTTTAAAATCTATGGCTTGGGGCATACAACATGGTGATTGGAACCTTTGATCATGATCTAACACCTTAAATCCCTTAGACACCAATTTTTGTTATGTTTTAAATATTATAGACTGTAAAACGAGTCAGATTGCCACTGGCGGAGCCAGGGGGTGGCACAGGGTGGCACGTGCCCCCTCGGGCCCGCAAAAAAAAATCCCTACTATTATTAACCCAGGCAAAAAAAAAATTCCCTTAGCTGAAGTCTAACAGCCTCCTATTTTTGCTCTCGCCGCTCGTTCTCGCTTGAAAATTGAAATCCAGGCTCCAGTCTCGCCGCTCGTTCTCGCTTGAAAATTGAAATCCAGGCTTCAGGGCTAGGGTTTCTGATCTCGCTCGTGGCTTTTGCACTGGTCGAAGACTCGAAGTTCTTCCCCCAAATCTCCAATTAAGGTAAAAATTTTCATTCTCTCAATTTGTTCTTTTTATGCTTTTTGAGGTCTAAGTCTGATTCTTGATTATCAAGGGAATTTGGGGAGATCTTGTTTCAGATCCTTGGACTTCTAGTCTTCTCAAAACACTTCCAAATTTTCAATCAAGTAAAAAAAAAATACTTCCAATCAATTGAAATCCGCCGCTGTCAGTCATGGAAGTCATAGATATATAGTCGACTTATAGTCCCTGTTAGTCGACTAATACGTTATGTAGTCGACTTGACCAAAGCCATAGTCGACTAATCCTGTGTCTCCCTTGATACCAACTCTCTGTTTGTCCATTAGTCGACTTGACAGAATATATAGTCGACTAATAGACCCTTGTAGTCGACTAACTCATTTCCCCTAGTCGACTCATCACTGGACTAGTCGACTTATAAAGAAGTTGTAGTCGACTTGGTTCAGTTATCTAGAAACCTGTCACTTGAGCTTATCTTGACCTAGTCGATTAATACCCAATAGTAGTCGACTACTCTTTGGAAATGTCTGCGCAATTTGAAAACTGATGTTGCATTGCATACTTATTTGCAGAGGGATCTCCTTTTAGGAGGCGGAGAAGAGTCTACCATTCATAAACACAGTTTACAGTAAGTACCATGCTTCTAATTGAAGTGTTTTTATTTCTTGAAGTTATTGAATTGATTATCAATAGTAAATTTCATATTTTCATTATGCTTATGTTTGGATTATAAGATAACAACCATGAAATTGAGAACACATATGATATGTTTGTAGGAATGGACAAATTTCTTATAAGAAAATCAAAACCAAATGAAAGTTCAAGTACGGGAGAAAGTGTTAATCAACTTGCGCCCAAGTGCCCAAACACTTCAACAATTGACAAAGAATTTGAACCTTCGTTAAAACAGAGACGCATTGAGACTAATTTAGAAGAACTTTCAACGGATCCTGGATTAAGAAAAGTAATATATGATAAAGGCACTTCTCCTAAAGAGTAAGATAGGAAAAGAAGAGCATATTTACAGAAAGGTCCTTGTCAGCCTTGTATGGATAAAGATGACTACCCTCAAACTTTATTTAACAATAAATACCGTCGATTCAATCCAAAATGGTTTGACATGTATCCGAATTGGTTAGAGTATATTGTCGAAAAAGATGCAGCATTTTGTTTATGTTGCTATCTTTTCAAAGGTCAACATGAGCAATATGGTGGAGATGCATTTATTGTTGAGGGATTCAGAAACTGGGCTCATGCAACAGCGAAATTGAAAGCTCATGTTGGAGGCCCTAACAGTTCTCACAATCTAGCAGTGGAGAAGTGTGAGAACTTGCTACGACAAGATCAACACATTGATATTGTAATCTTAAAGACTTCACAACTTGCTCGAGTTCAATATCGGACTCGGTTGAATGCCTCGATCGGTTCTATTCGGTATCTTTTGCGGCAAGGATTAGCTTTTCATGGAGATGATGAATCTTATAATTCTAGAAACCGAGGTAATTTTTTAGAACTTTTGCAAGTTCTTGCAAAGAACTGTGAGGAGATAGAAAAAGTTGTTTTGCAAAATGCTCCAGAGAATCAGAAGATGACATCTCCTGATATTCAGAAGGATATTGTGTGTGCGGCTGCAACAGAGACCAGAAATGCTATTGTAAATGACATAAAGAATGAATATTTTGCCATTTTGGTTGATGAATCCCGAGATGTATCAACAAAGGAGCAGATGGCAGTTGTATTACGTTATGTGGATAAAAAAGACCATGTGATTGAGCGTTTTCTGGAAATTTTACATGTTTATGACACTAGTGTCACAACCTTGAAGCAAGCAATTGATGCTATGTTTGCTACACATGGATTAAGCATATCAAAATTACGAGGACAAGGCTATGATGGGGCAAGTAACATGAGGGGTCAATTCAATGGACTCAGAGCTCTTATCTTGAATGAAAACAAATCTGCCTTTTATGTTCATTGTTTTGCACATCAGCTTCAGTTGGCATTAGTAGCTGTTGCTAAAAATAATTCTAAGATGGATGTGGTGTTCACAGTTGTTGCAAATATTTGCAATATTGTTGGGGCTTCTGCCAAACGTCGTGACATTCTCCGGGAAGCACAAGCTAATGAGATTCTGAAAGGACTTGAAAGTGGTGAACTCAGTACTGGGAGAGGTTTGAACCAGGAAATGGGGCTTAAACGTGCTGGCGATACGCGTTGGAGCTCTCATTATTATGCAATGCTAAACTTGATTGTTTTATACACTCCTGTGATTGTAGCTCTTGAGAGTATAGAGAAAACATCACGCACTGAAAAGAGAGAAGCTGTGTTGATTCTACAAATGATGCGAACTTTTGAGTTTGCATTTTCTATTCATTTGATGAAAATTGTGTTGGGGATCACCAATGAGTTGTCTTTGGCGCTTCAAAGAAAAGATTAAGATATTGTGAACGCCATGGATCTTGTTAAAATAACCAAACAACGATTTCAACAAATGAGAGATGATGGATGGGATTCTTTCCTTGAGCTTGTTTCTTCATTCTATGTCAAACATGATATCAAGGTCCCTAACATGGATGATATATTTATACCCACAGGGAGATCACGCCGCAATGCTCAGAACTTTACCAACATGTATCATTATCGGTGTGACTTATTTTATGTAGTTATAGATTTGCAGGTTCAAGAGCTAAACAATCGATTTACTGAGGCGAACACTGAGTTACTTCTTTGTGTAGCATGCTTAAATCCTAGTAATTCTTTTGCTGCATTTAATAAGGAGAAGTTACTTCGTCTTGCTGAGTTTTATCCTAATAATTTCTCAACAACTGAGATCATGGCTCTTGATGATCAACTTGATACATTCATTCATGATATGCGATCAAAAAGTGAATTTCTGCAACTAAAAGGGATTGCAGGTCTTGCACTGAAGATGGTGGAGATGAAAAAAGATGTGGTATATCATTTTGTCTATATACTTGTGAAGTTTGCATTGATTTTACCTGTGGCAACTGCAAATGTTGAGAGAGTATTTTCTGCTATGAATATTGTGAAATCTAAACTGCGCAACCGCATGGGAGATCAGTGGACGAATGATTGTTTGGTAACATATATCGAATCTGATGTATTTGATACTATTAGTAATGATGTAATCATGGAACGGTTTCAAAATATGTCAAAGCGTCGAGGCAGTTTGTAAGGTATTATCGTTAGTTTATTTCACTTTTGTTTTAGGTGATTGGATTTTGTTTTCTTTAATATGTAAGGAGTTTGATTTGCAAGTTATACTTTTGGAGTTGGATGTGCAGTTTCATACTGTAACAATCACTTTTATGCAATAGAATATTGGTTGAGAGATTTCAAGTTTGAGACCCCTCCCTTTCTCCTAGTATTTTAGAAAGAAAATCATTATTATTTAGTATTAAATATCCTTACAATTTTGATATTATTGCATGTTATTTTATGCCCCCCAACTTTGAAATCTCCACTGCAGATTGCTATATTGGCTGCTCATTTGTTATTTGTTTTTTTTTTTGTTAAAATTATTGAGAGACTGCACTAATTTGTTATTCTACTGTTATGACACTGTTTGTTTTTGTGAACTCTAAACAGGTTTTGTAAAAGGATGTGCACACTACAGGGGCGATTGTCATTCGGCTGAATCTAATGGCCTAGACTTATGAAATCTTCTGTTCACCGTAAACAAATACTTGTTGGTTTTGTGTATTTATCGCTAGCCGTTCTTTGTGTACCATTAAATGCTAGAGAGAGAGAGAGAGAGAGAGAGAGAGCCATTGAAATGTCGAGAAATAGGGAGGTTAGAGGTGGATGTGCGTATCATAGCTGCATTCTTTATTGTTAGATAGCTTCTTGATTTCATATTTTTTTTCTTCTCTTGCCTTCTTTACTATAATTCTGAAGAGAAAATGTATGTAATTGAGTGCCAATGTACCCAGTTTTGAACTGCCTAAAACAACAGAAGCGCTGCTTTTGAGTTGCAGGTAAACTGACTTGTTCCTTTCTATTATGTTTTTATTTTATTTTGAGTGAAATATAACTTTCTTTTACGTTTGATGCTATTAAATTGTGAATGAAAATGTCTCAAAGTTGTATACTTTATTCTTGAGTTATTCTCTACTTCCCAGTTCTCTAAATTGTCATCTGAAGGATCGTATAATGCGATAGCTAAGCCTCAGTTCTCGCATATTGAACGGCGCATTCAGGGCTTAATGTCCATGCCATGATGTAGTGTTTAATAATTGAAAAGTTTACTGATCGGTTCATAAACACAAGTAGTAACAGTTCGGGTCTATTGGAACTGGGATTTGTTGTGTTATGTCTTAAGTTCAAGACGAGTACGATTAAGTTCAGAAAAAAAAAAAGTTTATAAAGTTTTGTTTTGTAAAAAAAGAAAGAGTTTAAGGATTAATATTGATCTTATTATGTGAAAAACGCTTTAAATTTTCTTCAATCTTTAATTTTAATACCCGTAGTAGTTTTTTCTTGTTTTTAAAAGCTTTTATACTTTTTTTATATTAATACTCTATAGATTAATTGGACACTTATCCCTCTCAGTGGAATTTAACGATTCTTTTATTCTCTTCTTCCTCCCATTTCATCTCTTTTGTGAAAAATTATACCCCCGTTAAAAAAAGTCCCACCCACACACACCCAAAAAAAAGGAGGAAAAAAAAATCCAATTTCATCTACTTTATTTTTTATTTTGCCAAATCATAATTTAAAGAAAAAAATACATGAGACAAATGGCTTAGTTGTTGTTGTTATAATTTAAAGAAAATGAATCATTTACTGAAGGAGAAGAAGAGAATGCAGATAAGATAAGGAAAGAACATAATACATGCATAAAAAAAAGGAAAAAAAGAATGTTACTGGGTGTTAAACTTAAATATCTACAAATTTCTAATTAGTTCTATAAAACAAGGCTTAATATTGTAATAAAGAAACCTTTAAAAATGAGAAAATATGGGTGTAAAAGTACGATTTACATGATTATAAAATTAACTATAACAAAATAATTATAACTGAGAAATAAAAATTATAATTTATTAGTTATTTTGCGGCAAAACAACAGCAAAAATAAAAAAAATTTTACAACTTAAAGACTTACAGCAAAACAAACAGCCCCTTGGCTCTCAAACAAGCCCATTTGTCTCCGTTTGTATTTCTTTGCGCCCGCAACGGAAAACCTCCATATTTTTTTTCCCTTCACCGCTTCCTCCCCCATCGCTGCGATCCTTCTCTTCCAAGATTCACCGGCGACGCTCCGCTCTCTATCCGAAAAAGAAACCCTAGATTTCTAGGGTTATGGCTCCTCGATCACAAAAATGGTACGTTTTCTGATCTCACTCCTCAATTAACTTGCTGAGAGTTTGGATCTGGCTTGAAACATCTTAGTTTTGAATAAAAGCGATCGAATCAAGCGCTTGATTCTCTACATTTTTCTGCATTTTGTCTTTCTAGTTCAGTTACGCTTTGAGATTTCAGATTCTTACTGATTTGATCCTTTTGCTCTTTTGTACCCGCTCGTGGTAATGGCCGCAGCCTCTCAGACTTGAAATCAAGGTAATTTCTGATGATATTACGTGAAATTCTAGCTCATTGTTTTAGTTTCGCGCGTGAATGCTTGGCTTGATGCAGAGGAAACTCGGTTGGAGAGAGTGAAGTCCGTGGATCTGCACCCAACAGAGCCATGGTGATTGCATTTCATGTTCTTGATTGTTTCTGTAAGAAATTTGAACAAATGTTGATGTTTTGAATCATTTCGATGCAGGATTCTTGTGAGTCTGTATTCTCGGAGTCTCGGCATCTGGGATTTCCAATCACAGGCAAGTAATTCTTGTTGTTTGTGCTAAAATCTTTTTGGATTTTATCAATTGCATACTCTCTCTGTCCAAACATTGAGTGAAAGGCTTTTCATGTATCTAAACATATTGTATGTACTATTTTAGTCATTATTGTCAAGATTGCACCGTTATAGAGATATGCTAAGGATGGGTATCATGAAGGCTTTTCAGAATAGGGTTAATGGTATATTTGTCACATGACATGATTTAGCGCATACTCTTGAGGACATTCAGAAGTAAGTAATTCACTCATGAAAACAGTCATGTTTGTTTCTACTGTAAACTACGGTGATGAATTAACCTAAATGTCTATCTAGGGGTGCCTTGGTTTGTTTCTATACTAGTTACAGTATCTGATCTTGGTTCCTCTTGCACTTGTCATGAGGTGTTGTAACTTGTAAGAAGGCGTCATGGAAAGGATGGACATGAAATCAGAGAAGTTCTGGAACCAAGCTCTTGCCTAGATATTTGAGTTAAAAATGTGGTCATACCAATATGAATGAAAGTGGGATAACAATTTGAATTTTCAATTGAGTGGATCGTTATCATCACCAACACCACCTAAGTGTTTTTGATTGATATGGGTTCTTCTATGAAGAATATCACGAGATCATGAAAACTTCTTAAGGGAATTAGCCAAGGAATTAGCCAAGGCAACTGTGACTGAGGGTACTACCATAAAACATGTATTATGTTTGATGCGTTGCAGACCTAGAGTTTCAGGCAAAGGAAATTTAAGCTCGTGCAACCAAGGAGTAAGGTCCACAAGTCATGTATAATATAGAAATAACACACATCTAAATGTTCCAGAAAATACCAAAAATGAGAAATACCCCCAATATGGTTGCACCCTCTTTCTCTTTTGCTCATATTTGCTTTCTTGCTGATCAAGGGCTGGAAATACCTTATTTGGTATATCAGCATTGCGTTAACTTTAGAAAATCTATGCAAACAATAATTTCATTGCCAATCCTTGTGAATCCATTAACCATCTGGTCTTCCATTAACATTTAGAAAGACTTCGGTTGCGAGAACAAGGATGGTTCAGTATGGTCCTTAGATCACACATATAAAAAAAGTTCTTGGGCACATGAGATGCATGTGAACAAGTAATGGAAATATGAGAAAGAAGTGGGAGAAAGAATGCAATTAGGTTTGTGTAAGAAGTGGGAGAAAGAATGCAATTAGATATATGTAAGTTTCAGTTATATAAGTTTTGTCTCAGGTGATTAATTAGTTTTTCTCAGAATGCTTTTCTCTATTTATTACCATCATGGCAGTATGCATCTAATACTTGAGAGTAGTGGTTTCACCTTATGGTATTCAATAAAATATCAGAAGGCTAGTCCAGAAATGGTTTTAAACTCTTCTTCCTTCCTTCATGTCTTCTTGTATAGTTGACGAGGTGAATTTGTACAATATATTATTGTTAGGAGGTCTTAAACCTTAAGCAGACACCTGTAAGATTCAGCTTCTTAAAATTTTGTTTCAATGACTAATAACATGTGTTTTATATAATTTATTGTTTTTTAATTGGTTGGGGAGTTACATCTGCTCTGTTTCATGTGACCTTTCTTTCTTGTTCTTATTTTAATTCGTACTGTACCATACTATAATGTTTCTTCTTCTTTTTTTAGTCTGAAAGCAATCACCGTGTATGTTTACTGGAACGGAGTGTATTCCTTGTATTGTAAATTCTGTTATCAATTTTCTATGTTTCTGTTTCACTATTTCCCTTGTTAGTAAAGAAAGGAGTTCAATCTTGATAGGATGAAAATATGTTGAGAATTAGATATTTTGGCATATAGTCTGTAAGTCATTTCGAGTCAGTCTTTTCATGAAAATTCCATAAAGATGATCTGCTGGTATTTTATTATTACTGCTCATATCAATAGTTCGAATGAGTCAATTACCAGTAAGAGTGCATTAACTACTTGATGTGTTATTGCTTCTGTTTTTCTTATGGCTATTACAAGACTAATCCATCTGTGTAGACTGACAGTTTATAATCTTGCAGTGCTTACTCCCCGTCATTAGTATTGTGTGCAATATCAGTTAAAAGTGACCTACATTCTTCTGAAGGACCCTATTTACCCGGTATAGATATTTGAAGTATTAACTGTAATTAAGGAAAGATCTTTATATTTTCCTAGACGCATGTGCATATTCACATACATACACTAACCACTTGATGTATCTTTATGTATTATCTGTTGTATGACTATCTGATTGTATTCCGTTCCTCAAAAGAATCATCTTATAGAATCAGTTGTATATGAGTAGAATTCATCCCTTATTAACTATAAAAATCACAATTTTGTTTTCACCAAATCCATACCCATCTGGCATTCGTTAGAGATGGGTTCTGCCACGTGAGGCTAGTTGGGTTGAGTTTGCAGTCATCTACCTGACTCAATCTGCTTGTGACAGTGTTTTAAATATCGGATATCGGCGATATACCAGTCGGTAAAATTATGTACCGGATACCGGATACCAGGTGATATATCGCTATATGGTAGTAAATACCGGTTGATATATCAATAGTAAATACATATAAGACATTATTAAAAGAAATAAGTTATTATCCAAACATCATATAAAAACATCATTGAAATACCATAGTGAATATAGAATAAAATAAAACAATCTCTCAAGTAAAAAAAATAATTATTATCCAAATAAGTAACTATAAGGGCCGATATATCAGATATTTCATCTCGGATATCGGCCGATATAGTGGCCGATATATCGGCCTATATCGGTCCAAAACGATATCTGGTAAATTTTTACACTTATCGTATCGTTTTGGATAAAATACCGGTATCTCGGTCGATATACCGGTATATCGGCCGATATTTAAAACAATGGCTTGTGGTCGTTAATAATGCTAACTATATGTATATAGATTTATCTTGACAGTGCCTAGATTTTAAACCTTTTTAACTCCTGTATATCCATCTGGTCATGTAGATTTCAGATTGCATTATGCTGTTATTAACTTGCGCAAGTGACAGACACTTTTTTTCCCTATTTTTTTTTTACACTGTGAAACAGGTTTTGCTAAAAGCAGATATACAGTAGAGGCGATTTTTCTCCAGTGAGTTTCACTATCGTCCTACATATATATAGAGTCTTGTGGTGGCGTATGCAAATTCTTTATTTTGTTGATTTTGTGTGTTTATCCCAGCCAATTCATATTGTACCCCATTGAAATGCTAGAGAAAATAGGAAAGGTTAGAGATGGCTGTGCCTGCCATAGCCAGCACTCTTTATTTTTAGGTAGCTTTTTTGTATTCTCTATTTCATTTGTTCTATCTTCTTCTCAATTATAACTACTCTCAAGAGAAGTATGTCATTGAGTACCATTGGTATCAGGTTTGGCCATTCCATACCATAGAATCACCCATTTGAGTAACAGGTGAGCCGACTTATATTTATACTAATGTAATAACATATTGACATACCCTTTGCATTTCATACTGCTCTTTCCCATACAAATGTGCACAATTTTTTTGTAAGCCATCCCAACCTCATTCCTTACCTTTTGATTCTTTGGGGGGGGGCCGTTTGTTTCGCGTAAAAGTCCGTAATTCGTAAATGACTTACAACCCAATTACAACTACGGCGCTTGTTTGGACCGTAATTCGTAAAAGACTTACACAACCCAATTACCCCGCACTTGCAACCCAATTACCACTCACTTACAGCCCAGTTACAGTTAATTTTGTGGTCATACAAATTTGTATTATTTTTTTATGTTAATATTAAATTTTTTTTAATATTTAGCATTTTTAATATTTATTTGCAATATTAAAACTTTTTAAATCACCAAATAGTTAATTTTGTGATCAACTTTTTCACTTACGACTTACACATTACGACAACCAAACACCGTAAAGCACAATACACTTTTCCACTTACAACTTTATATTTACCAACTAACCACCATAAAACTTACATGCATGTAACTCATTTACAAATGTAAAAGACTTTACCAATTATAACTTACGAATTACGGCTAATTACGACAACCAAACAGACTTGAGAATTGCAAATTATGTGTTACCTATTCAAAAATGTAACAGTACAGGTAACTATTTGATAGTTTCATCTCTCTCTCTCTCTCTCTTCTTTTTTCTTTTTTTCCCCCTCTCCAGGGACTTTTGTTATCTTTGTTGTTTAATGTCTTCAGAAAGAGAGCATAAAAGGCAGAACAAATTTGGGGTCAGCGAGCTGTTCCGCGATGACTTGCAGCATCTCTGTTATGTATTCCCTCGCCAGCTTGCACCGCACGTGACAGTTGGCTTCCACTCCGCCCCAGAACGCGTTTGTTTCGTGGTTGAGCTTGAACGGAACCAACGAATGTTATACAGCGGTCACAAAAATTTATAGTTTAAATTCAAATTTTAGAATCTTAAATAAATCGATCTCAGTCGAGGACGGAGAAGCCGCCGCACACGTGGCATCCGCCAGCTGGCATAATTCGCGCGTGGCTTCTTCTACAAGGGATTCCCGAGTTGCCGAATAATTCTGGCAGCTCAGCGGGGAATCCTAGCTGGCAGGAAAACTCGGGCGGGCGGGTGACGTGGCACGTCATCCAGTTCTTCACGGAGACGCGGGTGTGTGCGCCAGCTGGGAACGGCGCCGACAATGGGGACGCGTGGGAAGTGCCCCCCCCGCGGGCCCACGCACATGCTCCCTTCTATCCGCCGTCCTTTTTCTGTGGGAGAACGCAATCTCGGCCGCTGGTTTGCAAAGCGTCTATCTCATATACGGACGGATTCCCGCGTCGCATGCCGCTGTCTGGAAATGACCAAAATGGCCTTACGTTCGTGCCAACTTGTCAGGAAAAGTTTGTAAAGAAAAGAGGAAACGGTATCTTGCATTTTACTTCAAATATAAAAAATTATTTACATAATCAGTCCGATATAAGGGTTTTTTTTTTAACACAAACTGTCACTTGATACAAGCGTTAAACTAATCTTATATAAGCTTGCATGTCGTCTTTATTAATTTTCAACAAACATGTCTTGAACTATGAAGAGAATAGAATAAATCTAAATTGATGGCAGCATAATGAAACTCTTGCGTATTGCTTTGAATTTAGGCTTGGATGTTGGTTACATGCATAACACTTTCTATCAAGCAATTTAAGAAAAACTATGTGAAATTTTTGATTGACAAAAAAAAAAAAGTGACATAGAGAACATGGTACTGATATTTAACTTTCTTTGGATTCTTTCATAAATAAAGTCTAATATTCTTTATCGGACTTACTCTCAGATCATGTTAAGTTTGAGTACTAATGTAGTATTGATAATTAGCTCAGTCTAAATTTTTTAAGGAACAAAAACCAATACTCTTATCAAATTATTTTGAGTCTTTGAGCAACATTAAATTAAAAATCTCATGCTCACCACAAAGCGAAGAGATTTAAAACCAACGTGCCCGTTACAAATTAAAAAGATTCAAAACCAAAAATATTCTATAAGAGAGAAGAAAGTGTTTCACCGTTTAAACTATATCAATTCAAAAAGAAAATATTATGAAAAAAAATGAACATGTAATAAATCCAATTCTCAAAAATTAATATGAAAAATATCTTCATAATTTAAAAAAAAAATGTCCATATGTTTAGGGGCAACACCGTCACTTCAGGATTTTGGCAGCACTCATTAAAAAACAAGAAACTCCCCTGACCCCACCTGACCCCAGTAACAAACAAACAATCCACTCTCCCCATTCCCACCACAGATACCCACACCCTCCTCTCCCCTCAAACCCACGCCAAATAACCCCTAATTGAGGTGCACCCCTCAATAAATCGGGCATCAAATATCAATTCGTAACCTTACCGTGTAATCCCCTTAGCTTATACTTCTTTCATTCAAACCACCTCTCGTTCCGCTCACCCGCGAATTACCGCACATTTTTAAATTCCCAAAAAAAAAAAAAAATACCACGCAAAAAGTCTTTTTTTTCCTATTTAAAAAGGAAGAAGGCGGGCCCCAACGAATTCAATCACCACCGTCCATCCTTCCTTCCTTCCTCTCTCTCTAGAAAAACACTGGTGGGCTTTGAGCTGTGTTATAGCTGTCCTCTCTCTTTTATTTCTGTCATCTCCTCTCTCTCTCTCTCTTCAAAATCCTCAGTCTCTCTCTCTCTCTCTAGAATGAGATGATGATGAAGGATCCGAAACCAGATCCAAGCTCCCTCCTCCTCCTCCTCTCCCTTCTCCTCCTTATCGGATCCGGATCCGCATCCGCCTCCCCCTCCCATGGCCTCACCGACGCCGAGTCCAAGCTCATCCGCCACCGCCAGCTCCTCTACTACCTCGACGCCGATGGCGACCGCGGAGAGCACGTGACGGTGGACCCCACCTTCGTCTTCCCCAACCCCCGCCTCCGCGACGCCTACATTGCCCTCCAGGCCTGGAAGCTCGCCATCATCTCCGATCCGTCAAACCTGACGGCCAACTGGGTGGGCCCCAACGTCTGCAAGTACACCGGCGTCTTCTGCGCCCCGTTACCGTCGAACCACTCCCTAACGGTCGTCGCCGGCATCGATCTCAACCACGGAGACATCGCCGGCTACTTACCGGAGGAGCTCGGCCTGCTGACGGATCTCGCCTTGTTCCACATCAACTCGAACCGGTTCTGCGGCTCGATCCCCCACCGGTTCGACCGCCTCCGGCTGCTCTTCGAGCTCGACCTCAGCAACAACCGCTTCGCCGGAAAGTTCCCCAGGGTGGTGCTCCGCCTCCCTTCGTTAAAGTTCCTCGATATCAGGTACAACGAGTTTGAAGGTAAGGTCCCGAGTGAGATCTTCGACAAGCCTCTCGATGCTCTTTTCATCAATCACAACCGGTTCGCGTTCGACATCCCGAGCAACATCGGCAACTCGCCGGTGTCGGTGGTGGTGCTGGCCGGCAACAAGTTCAGGGGATGCGTGCCGGCGAGCTTGGGCAATATGTCGAACACCTTGAACGAGATTATTCTGATGAATAACGGGATCAGATCTTGCTTGCCTGATTCGATCGGGCTGCTGAAGGAGTTGACTGTGTTTGACGTCAGCTTCAACGAGATCGTGGGCCCGCTGCCGGCCTCGATCGCCGGGATGCAGAGCTTGGAGCAGCTCGATGTCGCACATAACATGCTCTCTGGGGCGATCCCGCCGGCGATTTGTAGCTTGCCGCATTTGATGAACTTCACTTACTCGTATAATTTCTTCACTGGGGAGCCGCCGGCGTGCTTGAGGCTACCGACGTTCGATGACCGAAGGAATTGCTTGCCGAACAGGCCGAAGCAGAGGTCGGTAAGTCAGTGCCGGTCCTTCTTGTCCCACCCGGTTGACTGCGGCTCGTTCCGGTGCGCTCCGTTCGTGCCGGCGCTGCCGCCTCCTCCTCCGCCTGTGCTCTTCCCACCGTCGCCGATGCCTGTTATGTCGCCTCCTCCGGTGTTTTTACCACCGCCGTCTCCACCGGTGCACTTACCGCCTCCGATGGTTTCCTCTCCTCCACCCCCGTCTCCTCCTCCACCGGTATTCTCACCACCGCCACTTTCACCACCACCGCCGGTATTCTCACCACCACCTCCATCGCCTCCTCCCCCTCCGCCGGTATTCTCACCACCACCTCCATCACCGCCTCCGCCTTCGCCCCCTCCGCCTGCATTCTCACCACCACCGCCATCACCGCCTCCGCCTTCTCCCCCTCCGCCGGTATTCTCACCACCACCTCCATCACCGCCTCCGCCTTCTCCCCCTCCGCCGGTATTCTCACCACCCCCACCATCCCCTCCACCACCGTCACCACCACCACCTCCTCCCCCGTATCCTCACCGCCGCCTACCCCGTTGCCACCTCATCAACCATCACCACCAGCACCAATCTACTGCGTCCGGTCACCGCCCCCTCCTCCACCAAACTCGCCACCTCCACCGGTGGTGCATTCTCCACCACCACCGCCACCACATTACTCGTCTCCACCGCCACCTCCGCATTACTCCTCTCCACCTCCACCACCACATTACTCCCCTCCACCACCTCCGCATTCACCTCCTCCACCACCCAACTC
This sequence comes from Agave tequilana, assembly GCA_038442645.1. NCBI lineage: Eukaryota > Viridiplantae > Streptophyta > Magnoliopsida > Asparagales > Asparagaceae > Agave > Agave tequilana. Next base: position 29,423 of record JAVJIF010027371.1, on the reverse strand, counting down.
GCCTCCCCCGCCAACTTACTACTACCAATCACCGCCGCCACCACTACTGCACTCACCACCTCCGCCACCCAATTCGCCACCTCCTCCACCTCCTTGCATTGAGCCTCCACCGCCACCACCTCCTCCATGTGTTGAATTGCCACCACCTCCATCCCCGTTGCCGTCACCACCATCACCCACATACCATTATCAATCACCTCCACCTCCTTCGCCGTCACCACCACCCCCCACACCTACATACATTTACAATTCACCACCACTGCCATCGCCCTCACCTCCTCCTCCACCAGTTCATCACAAACCCCCGCCGTCGCCATCTCCACCACCTTCGCCAGTCTACCATTATCAATCACCACCACCGCCTTCACCATCACCACAACCTCCCTCTCCTCCATACCATTACAGCTCACCCCCACCCCCTTCTCCATCTCCACCACCACATTCACCTCCTCCATACCTTTATAACTCACCTCCGCCACCATCTCCTTCTCCACCACCACCATACCTTTACAATTCACCTCCTCCACCCTCTCCTTCACCACCACCTCCGGTGTATGAAGGCCCATTGCCGCCGGTCATTGGTGTTCATTATGCCTCCCCTCCGCCACCTGCTATCCCTTACTATTGATTCTTTTGAGAATTTTCCCTTCTCATCATCCTCCATGATGAAGGTTAGCATTGATGAGTTCATTCATTTGGGATTCTTTCATTGCACTTTGGCTGCTGTGGGCTGGAGATGTACAGAGTTCATTAGATGCAAGGGATCTGAGAGACGGAAAGCGCATCAATGGAGGAAGGAGAAAATTCTCTCCGTGTTCATTTGGATTGTCAGACATTGGATTGGAGATCGATCAATGTGAATAAATGATGGCCAAGAGAGGAATGTAGGTGCAGGGAAATGATTGTATAGAGCATGAGATTTGAGTTTAGATCAACTGTGGTATGATCTCCTCCTATTATTATATACTTTGTATTTATTATCTTGGATTTTGATTTCATAGTATGATCAGTTTTATGGGTTCTAGAGCTTTATTGTGTGGATTGCCTGTTCACAAATTCTATTTTTTGTAAATGTTTTTCGACTATATCACAGGTAATTGAGTTTGAATCTGTTCATGTCCCTTCTATTTTTTTCTTCTTCTGCAACTTCTTCTTCTTCTTCTTCATTATAGCTACTTTGCGAGTTACTATCATTTTCATTCTCGAGTTGTAACACACTGCTGTATGTCATGTTCGTTAGTAAGTTCAGTCACATTCATCCATTAACACAACAACTTAGCATCGATAACCAATTTCAGTCGAATGATTGAAACTTCCCATTACAATTCTCATCTAAATCTAAATCCAGGCTGGCCAATCTTTATTTTTTCTACATGTTTGTGTCATGTATAAACTTGTCATGAATTTGTTGCAACTTCTACATGTCATTTTCTACCTTTAGATGCATTTGTCAAGACTTTTATCTTATTTGTATGCAAGAAATCCATAACAGATGAACTGATCAAAAAAAAAAAAAATTATTTCATCTCCCTGTTTTTTCACTGATACATGTCAATTCAAGAAAGCAATTTGGGGGCCAGGAAGAGTTTGAAGACCTTAATCTCTTTCCATCTCCTTCAGTAACAGTTGGCACTTCTTGACTTCCATTTTTTTTCTCTAGTCCTAATATGTTTCCCCTTTTCTTTTTTATGTCATTAGATTTTGGCTTATATCATTGATTTTGACATGAGATTTGCAGAAATTAAGCATGTGCATTCTCTTAGGATAGATTTTTGATTGGAAAGTTTAAAGGGACACTCTCTTTTACTAGATATATTGAAGAATGGTGGTACCAATTGCTGGGGCTAAATTTTTGGTAGTCAATAATGGCCTGAGAATACATGGTGCCAAGATTCTCTTAAGAGTGACCACCACCACGTGTTCAGAGAAATGCTGCATCCATAAAATTATTGGCCTAATCCTGCAAATTAGGTGCTTCCATTGATTATCTTACCAAATAGTTGGTGGCTGTCATTAATAAGCTTAAGGATTTCTACAATTTTATCAGAGTAAGGTGTGTTTGTTTCATCGTAAAATTTCGTAAGTTGTAAGTGACAATTGCGATTTACAGCTTACAGTGTTTGTTTGGGTCGTGAGTCGTAAAATACACTTGTATCTCACTTATAATTCACTTGCAACACAAAGAGTTAATTTTGTGGTCATGCAAATCCTACTTACAGCAAACTTGCAGCACAAACAATTAGTTTTTTGGTCATGCAAATCTGTATTACAGGCAGTTAAGTGTAATCAGATTAATATTTTTTATTATTAGATTAGATTTTTTAAATAATTTAATAATTTTTAATATTAGAACTTTTTATTACTAGATTAATTTTTTTATTACTAGATTAATATAATGTATTCCACTTAAATTCTTAATTTATTTATAGATTAGTAATATTTAATATAAATTTAATATGTTTTGATTATTAGATTAATTATTTAATATTTTAAATATTTTAAATATTTACTAAATTTTAATTTTTAATATTTAATATATTATAGTTTTAATATTTTTAATTATTTAATATTTACTATTTTTAGTCTTTATTGGTAATTTTTTTAATATTTTTAAATCACCAAACAGTTAGTTTTATAGTCAACTTTTTCACTTGCGACTTACACATTATGATAACCAAATACCATAAAAATATAGTATACTTTCTCACTTACAATTTTATATTATTAATCAAATACCGTAAAACTTACTTGCATGTATCTCACTGATGTAGGCAATCAAAAAACAAGACAAGACAAACAACAGGCCAAATAACTTGGCCTGTCGACATCCCTTTTTTTTGGACTGTCGACAAGCTTTTTCCCGAAAGTTAGAGTTTGTCAGTTTTCTTCTTAGCTGTCGACAACACCCTTCAGCTGTCGATAATCCTATTACATAACAGAGTATTTGAGTTGCTTAGGATTCTGTTTTGGTTTCAAATTTGAATTCCAATAGATTTTTCTCTTTCTTTATTTTAAACTTTCTTTTCTTTATTTTGAATTTAATTTCATAGATAGAATATGATTTATTGTAAGATTATAAATAGGCGTCTTGTAATCTTTATTTTTATCATCGAATTTTAATTAATAAACTTTGAGTTTTCTCCAAACCGCTCGTGGCTTCAAGGTGTTATTTTTGCGCGTGAATTCGAATGAATCGCTCGTGGATTCAAGTGATGTGTTCGTGGGTTCGAGCTTGATTTCTACCTAAAATACTTTAGGACTCGTGGGTGTTAGAACAAGGTCTAGTCGGCGTTGTTCGTCTTTCCTGATTCTTGCATCACTCGCTTACAACCAAACTGACCTAAATCTAAATCGAGGGAGAGGCAGAACCAAGTTTCAGTTCATTTCTGTATATCATTGTGTTGCCCCTCAAATATTTTTTTGCATTCTGATAATATTGTGAGACTGCATGCTATTGTAGAGAAGCTATCATGAATCCATGATCCCTTGGAAATTTCTCAAGTTGTACTCACATTCTAACTGTATCCATATTCTTCTGACTTTAGGATGTAAAAATGTGAAAGTAGTTTGATTCTCTCATCTCAGATGCATCCATTTGTGGCAGTGTAAGATAACAGGAATTGTCTGCATCCATTTTTTTGGGGCTGTTTGTAAATGATCTATAGCCCAATTACAACTCTAGTGTTTGTTTGGATCGTAATTCGTAAAACTTTACGCAACCTAATTACCAATCGCTTGCAACCCAATTATCACTCACTTACAACCTACTTACCGTTAATTTTACAGTCATGCAAATTTGTATTTTTTTAATTAATATTATTTTTTTAATATTTAATATTTTTAGTTTTTATTTGCAATATTTAAATTTTTAAACTATCAAATAGTTAATTTTGTGGTTAACTTTTCCACTTATGACTTACACATTACGACAATCAAATACTGTAAAACGTAATACATTTTCTCACTTATAATTTTATATTACCAATCAAACATCATAAAATTTACATACATATAACTCATTTATAACTGTAAAAGAGTTTACTAATTAGGACTTACGAATTACGGCCAATTACGACAACCAAACAGACCGCAGAAATTGTTCTGATACTTTCGCACAAGAAGCTTGCCTTCTTCCAGTCTTGTACTGTTGCAGGCTCTCTCACTGCCACAAAATGAGGGGAAAAGAGTTCTGGAATTAGAGAGCGCACTCTCTCTCTCTCTCTCTCTCTCACACAAAGAACCAACAATCAAACCATTGATAAAAGTTTTGTTGGGGGTTGGCTGTTGCTCAGCTAACCTTTTGGTTTTCTTTGTTTCTTGACCTTCTTGTTTGTAAGGGCACTTCCAGCGCATCATTTCTGTTCAAGCATGTGATGAGTTTCACATAAATTCTTACAAAATCACTATCATCACTGACAGACGCCACACTGCCTGATTACAACTAGAGGACAATCTCAACTGTGATATCATTAGCATCTCTCTCTCCCTCTCCCTCATGCTTTTATGGGAGGAATAAATCCATATGGGACCTCCATGGGAGCTTAGAAACGTATAAAGTTTAGATTAACATTCATAAACTTTGTACTAATTTCCGATGACATTTATTTTTCTCGAAATAGTAGTCATATCTGTGTTGGAAAATAATGTACGAATTACTGCTAAGCTATTAAAATTAAACTTTTAAGAAGAAGAAGAAATTTCTCTATTTTGAGTAGGATGCGAGCGCACACGCGCAAAATTAAGATATCTTCCGAACCTGACAACCCAATTTCCTTCACTGTGCCCTAAATGGGCTTGTGTGCGCGCGAGCACCCCTGATTTCTAGCCCACACAACCCATCATGAAAAAGACTCTATATATAAACACTAAAGAGTTCTTTTCCTATCCAATGCGGGATTAAAAGAACTTGCTTAATTTTAAAATACCCTCAAAATACTAACAATCTGATCATGACCAAATAATCTTATATAAATAACGTTTAGAAATAAAGATAATTTAAATTCGCCTCCATCACCAGCTAACCTTATAGCTGGTATCAACTATGTGCACTATATTAATTGATCCGTTGAACATTGAATCTAACTTTTATGGCTGTCAAGCTGACATTGATCCTCTAAGCATCACTACTAAATTTTTTTAATAAACAAGGAAGCTACAATGAAGAGAGGAGTCTGATACAAAACTTAATAAATCAATTACAATTAAAAAAAGGTTAATTTATTGATTATCTTAGTAGTATAGTAACCTTCAAAGTTCTATACAAAACCACATTAATCTTTTAGAATGAGGCAAATCATAGAGCCAAACAAAAAGTCTCTCCCAAAACTCAAAAAGTGAGAAAAGAGAAACAACCATTTGATGCAAACTGGGGTCAGGCTCTATAAAATTTTCACTTTCAACCTATAACAAAACTAATTAAATTTAATATCCAAAACCCTAACAAGACACAAGCACACAGATATCTCCATCAAAATCCAGGTACTCAAACAAGCATGATCCATAAAGCCAAGCCCAAATACAATATTTTAATTGCATAAACCACCCAAAGAAGTAGAAAAGGTCTTGGCCTCTAGGGACCACAATTTTGCCATTTTGCACTTTGTGAGAGAGAGAGAGAGAGAGAGACCACAACCACCACCATAATGCATGCTGAAAGGTGCAAAAGAGTTGGGAGGCATTTGAACAAACACAAAAACCCTAATGCAAATGCCATTCTATATTGGGAAGAAAGTCATGAAGGCCATGTGCTCCCGTGACTCAAAAACTTTGATTCATATCTTTAATGTGAAAATGCTTGTATCATGCCTTTGGTTATGGCATTTTTGGTTGGGAAAAAAAAAATGAGAAAACTCATCGTGGGGTCATATAACACCCGTATTTTTCTAATCTTGATTATCTTTAAATTAACAAATAACTAGAGGTAATAATCTTAAATAAAGTGATTAGGGTGACGGTATACAATCACAAGAGAGGTATATGCATGTATATGAAATTCATACACCCAAAATTGTATACGAAGATATTTGTTGATAAATAAGAAAAATAAATCGTATATAGAATTTATTTATTAATTAAAATTTTAAGTATACTTGCATGACTATATGGATGTGGTGTATATATAATTGTGTATAAGGGTATTTCAAGAGAAAACACAATCAAACACAATAAAATTTAATTTGGAGGGTGGAGATGGCTCTTGGAAATGAGAGAGGGATAGGGTGCCATCGGATCGGATACGGATCGGATATTACCTCTACCATATCCATATCCGCACCCAACCTTCGGATACGGATACGGATACGGATATTGGCGGTGTGGAAAAATGATATCCGTATCCGCCAAAATCGGATATCAGATATAAATCGGATATTAGCGGATCGGATGCGGATACTAATCGGATATGTTAAAAATGGATATGGTTAAAGATAAATTAAACAGAAATACTTATATTACTTTTTATCTCATCTACTACAATATTAAATGTGATACATACTATGATATTATTGTGTACATATCAATACATTCATCGTATTTATTATCATTTGACTTCTATAACAATAGATTACACGTCCTCCGGTGCTAAATGCCGATTTGGATGACATGGTTGATGTCGAAATACTCAAAATATCATGTGGTGCTCTTGCAAGAATCGAATACTTTTCACTATTACTTTTTCACCAACTTAAAATATCAAAATTTAATACCTTATTCCATTGAAGAATAGTCTTCTCCATACCGATATCATTATGAAGCACGCAACATTCGGATATCAGATCGGATACGAATAAGATATTACTTTTACCATATCCGTATCCGCACCTACCTTTCGGATACGGATACGGATACAAATATTGACGGATGTGAAAAAAATGATATCCGTATCCGGATTGGAGGCGGATTCGGATGCGGATATCCACGGATAATTCGTATCCGGTGGCACCCCTAGAGAGGGAGGTGTATGGTGAAAATGGTGTTGAAGATTTTAGAGGGTGAGGTAGCTTGAGGAGAAATTTTGGAAATTTTTTTTTAAAAAAATAAATAAAACCCCCTTCTCCCTAGGGGTACCAACCGGGCGGCTCAGCTCGGCCGACCCACCTGGAACCGGCCCGAGTTAGCCCGGGATACCTGGGCCGCTGCCAATCCCCGGGCATGCCCCCAAATCCGAGGCGTGCCTGGGTTCAACCGCTTTGGCCTGCAGCCCGGCCGGGCCGGGCCGAACATGGTCTGTGCTCAGGCTGGCCTGGCCAACGGCTATTTTAATCGCCGTTGAGCCGGGTCGAGGCGGGTTTTTGTAATTTTTTTTACAAACCTCCCCCTCAAACGACTATATTGGCCCAAAATATAGCGGTTTGGGGGGATTTTGTAATTTTTTTTTTACAAATCCCCCAACAAGATTGACCAAATTTTTTTTGACCAAAAAAAATACATTTTAAATATCCATTCCTCTCTATAAATACCACTCTTTCCCACTTCATTTCATCACCAAAAACATCTCTAAAAATCTCTAAAAATTCTCTTAAATTCTGATCAAGCTCTAAGTATCTTAAGTCTCAAGTGATCAAGCTCCCTCAAGTTCTCTCAAGCTGCTCAAGTGCTCAAGCTCCCTCCATCTCTTCTCAAGTCCTCAAGTGATCAAACTTTCTCAACCTCTCCTCAAGTTCTCAAGTGCTCAAGCTCTCACAATTTCTCTCAAGTTCTGGTATTTATATATTTGTCAATTTTAGTTTAAAAATGGACCCACACTCTTCATCAGTAAGCACCAGTAATCCTTCTTCTTATAAGTATAATCATAATTTAAATTTAACTAGTAAAGAATGATATGATTTGCATATGCCTTTACCTGACATGCTAATACTTTCATTCACACAATCGGAAACACCATCCACAGATTTTATTGCTTCTTCTGAATCACCTTCTAATTCACTTTCTACTTCCACTGTCAAAGTTGCTTCCATAGCAGATGAAAAATCTAGGTTAGAAATTTTTTTAAAAAGAAACTATTAATGGAGTTAGGAAGGCTAAATGCAAGATTGTCCTGTTGTTTCGTATGCTTTTTCAAAAAATAGTGGAACCAGCGCACTAACTAGGCACATTAGGAATAAACATCCCCAGAATCAACCACGTCAAACACAGATTTCTATTTTTGGTGACATACTAAGTATTTTTAGTTATAATTGTCAAAGAGGTAAAACTAATCTTACTAAATATTTAATTCAGGCTTCCTTTAATTTTGCTGAAAATGAAGCATTTATAAATTTTATTAGAACTACTCATAATCCTGAATATGATCCATTCTGTAAAGATACTATTATAGCGGAAATGTTCAGAGTTGTTGAGAAAAGAAAACAAATTTTAATTGCAACTTTTTCTTCTATACCACAAAGAGTTGCACTTACTTCTGATTGCTGGGAAGCTCTTAACAGCTTTCATTACGTAGTTGTTACTGCACATTTATTGATTCTGACTGACTTTTAAATAAAAAAATTATTGGCTTCAAAAAACTTCCTTTTCCTTATAATGGTTCTAATCTTAGTCAGAATATGATGAAAGTTGTTAGAGAATTCAAACTTGAATCTAAAAATTTTTCTATTTCAGTTGATAATGCTAGCAATAATACTATTGCAATTGAACTTTTAAAAAATTATTTTAGACCAGTTTTGAATGAAAAAGTTTTTCATGTTTGTTGTGTATGTCACATTATTAACTTGTGTGTACAGAATGGTTTAAAATGTATAAATACTTATAATCAAAATTTAAGAAATACTATTTTATTTATTAGAAGTAGTGATCCAAGAAGGCAAAACTTTAAACAAAGTTTTTATAGCGTAGGTTTATCAATTAGAAGTTCACCTTAGAACATAAGGACTCATTGAAACTCAACATATAATATGTTGAGGAAAACTATTCCTTATCGAACAGCAATAGATGTATTTATTTTCACGGAATTACCAGATATGTTTATTTCTGATGATGATTGAAAAATTATTGAAGTACTTTGTGAATTTTGAAAAAATTTGAAAGAGTAATAAGATTATTTTCTGGGGTTTATCATCCCACAACTAATTTAGTTTTTTACGAGTTAACTGAAATTACTGAACTGTTTCATACATATCGACATGATTCTTTACTTATTATTGCACTTATGGAAGAAAAATTCAATAAGTATTTTAAACATTCTCCTACCATATTTTATTTTGCTACTATTATGGATTCTCGAATTAAATTTGAAGGATGTAAAAATTTACTTGAAAATTTTTATGAAAAAATGAATTATCCTGATTGTTTCTTAGCATGGAATGATATTCTGCTTTCTATAAATAATATGTATGATTTTTATGATTCTCAATTTGAAAATAAACAATCATCCCAAGCTGCATCTTCATTTAGGCCTAAAAGTTCTTTATTATTTGAATTATTATCTGTGTCCAAAAGATCAAGAAGTTTAGACTCATTGAATGAACTTTATTATTATTCTACTCGTGGTATAACTCCTGAGATTGATGTAGACTTAGGATTTAAAAATTTTGATATTTTGGTCTGGTGGAAATCACAGGAATCGACATATCTTGTGTTTTTTATCATGACACATGATTTACTAACCCCTCCTACCTGTACTGTAACTTCAGAATTTGTTTTTACTACAACTGGATGAGTGCCGACTGATATGAGAAACCGCCTGGCGTCAGAATCTATCGAGATGAGCATCTGCGGAAAAGATTAGCTCGATGCAGTGACGAGAGACAGAATAAAATAGTAGATGAAATCATTGAAAATTCCCCAGAAGATGAGTAAGAAATGAAGATCTTTTGTATTTGTATAATTGTATTTGTATCAATTTCAATCTATATAATACATGTATAATTTTATCAATTTATACAGTTATACTTCAATTATTTATATTAATCTTTTGTAATTGTATCAATTTATCCAATTTATTGGATTGTTAATAAAAAATTACATTTATATTTTACAACTTGTATCAAATTTGTCCACATTTGAGTGTTTTTTAGATTTTTTAACGAATTTTTTAGAATTTTTTCAATTTTTTTACAATTTTTTGAAATTAGTCAGAATTGTTTTTTTAATAACCTGGGCCAGCCCGGCCGACCCGAGTATGGCCCAGCCCGTCCCGACCGGGTACCCGGGTCTTCCTTATGGGACCGGGCTCGGCCGGGCTGACCGGGAGAAGCGGGCGAGCCCGAACCAGTCTTGGCCCATGCCGCAGCCCGCCGAAAACGGGACAGGCCCGGTCCAGCCCGTCCCGTCCCGTTTCGCACGCCTACTTCTCCCTCATTCTCCCATCTCCTGCAAACTCTCCATCTCGGTTTCAATCGGACTCTCATCGCTCTCAATCCTTCAATCTCTCTCTCTCTCTCAGTCTCACTTCCTCTTTCGCTCTCACGTTCTCCTTCCCAAACAGAGCGGCGGCGGCAGGCCCGGGGCAGGCCAGGGAAGCGGCGGCAGGCCCGGGGCAGGCTAGGGCAGCGGCAACAGGTCAGGGTAGGCCAGGGTATGTGGCGGCATAGGCAACGGGTTAGGGTTGCGCAGTGATGTGAGATAGGGTCGAGATCTACTAGTGGTGGAGGTAGTTGTAGGAGGAAGCACTCTTGAATTCAAGGTATTAAACCCTAGCGAAACTTATTAATCTAATCAATTATGAATATAGTTTAATAGAGTCATATGTATATAATTATAGGGTAATCGGAATCGGGAGTCCGAGTAGTTGTGGTAATTGGCAAGGAATATCGAAAGACTCGGTAAAATCCCAATTTTGAATGAATACTAGTATAAGTGAATTCATTATTTTAATCAACATATATATGAATTCATATATCGTGCATGTTAGGAATTGGGGAAAAGAGAAAGCGGTGTCGGTACTTGCTCATATCGGGCTTGGAGACCAACTTGGAGATGAGTGGAGTTTCATACTGAGTTATCGCATTTGATATATTAGTTTCACTAATTAATTGTAAAGAACTAAATCGAAAACCCGCGACACTACATTAAAGATATACAAAGACATTGACATGTAAATTACTAAATTGAATTCATTTTAATTGTGATGAACGTGATATCGTGTGTGTTATCTTGTATAGATTTATGTTACACGTGTTTGATGGGTATTAAGTATAATCTATGTTATTGGATCGTGAACATATGTGTGATGTGGATTGATTAATCACGGTAAACTTTAATTGAGAGTGTTGTAAATTCTAAATATGAAATGATATGTTTGCTGTATGGTTCATGTGAAATTAGGTGTATTAGTAATTGTGTGTGTGCGTGTGTATTATACTATTATGAGGAAAGGGGCCGAGGTGAATTCCGACGGGTGCGAAGGCGGGATAAATTATTTGAGTTATAAATTTTATGCGGTAAATCATGAATTCCCATGTATACGTATTGCGTTTGGTTATTGGCGATTCTTATGTAAATGTTGATATGATATATGTACTATGATTATGTCCTGAAATGAGAATAATCAATATGATTTAGTTTTCAAATATCACGAGGCATATGTTTGTTCATGTCTTTCATAAAACGTTGCATATTTTACATACTCGCATCGTTAAGTTAAATTGAAATCTTTAATAATCCACTCACTGAGCTGTCGAGCTCTCTCCATTAATTTAATCATGTGTTCAGGTCAGAACAAGAATGAGGACGTAGCGTAGTGCTATCTGTTCATAATTCTGGTGTCTCAAGTCTTTTATCACTTCTTTTGTCTACTTTTATTATGTAATAATAGTATAGATATGACAATATCAAAACTCATGTGTGTGTGTATCTTTAAACTTGTTGTTGTATGTATGCTTGTGTATCTTAGCGTATTAGTGTATGTTAGCTTTAGTGAAGGGTGAATTCAGTTATGCTCTTACGTGTAAATATTGGTATGGATGACTCGAAAATATAATGCATATTTTCTTTCAAACTAAGTAGGTGATGTCAAGCCGAAATATTATTATCGACTGTGTGGGTTGCTGTTTAGTTTATATATATCATTTGAGATTGATGTTAAGCGGTGTGGGCTACATATGATGTATATTGTATGGTTAAGTGACATATTACACAGGAGATGCTGTCGAAATTTCGGGTAATCATGTGATAGGTAATGATAATTATTCCCCTAATTTGAGGATAAGTGGAGGATTAGAGTAACGAAATCTGGGACCGTTACAGGCCCGCTCAATCAGTTTCACTTTAGAAAATTGGTCGATGAGGCCCACCCTATTAGTTTTCCACTCATTTTTCAGCATTTTTGCAGAGAAAGAGAAATAAGGATTTTGCTGACGTTTTGTCGACGTCAGCGCCACTTTTCTAATTTTCTGAGAATTACAAACAAACAAGATTTTAAATCTCCACGGAAAACTGATAGTGGGGCTCATTAAACCCACCTTTTTAGGCCATTTTCTGGTTTCCAAACATGCCCTTGTATTAGAAATGACAAACTTTAGAGTTAAGAATTAATTACTTGAAGTAGTCTGTATTATTTGTGGAAGAACCTAAGCTCACCTTCCTTGCTTGTTTCCATGTTTTGGCATTTTGTGAGCCTAAACTTTTGTTTATGCCTCTCTTTAGTTCCTTAAGTGTATAATTAATGGGATGGAGTTTGGTAGCTGGCCAATGATGAGAATCCCTTTAATATTCTCAAATAATCATGTATAAAGCTTTTAAAAGTTGCATGATTAGAAAGAGAAGATTGAAAAATTCTAAGAAACTTTGAAAGTTAGAATGTGGACATGAAGGTAATCTAAAGTTGTTGTCATTCTAACTTTTCTTTTTCACCTTTAATTTTTTTTTTTCCCCCTCATTTAAGGTCCAGCTTAAACTCAAATGCTAAGTCCTCTTTCTTGATGTTCAAAATTGTGAAGAGAGTTGAAATTTTGAAAGAACCATCTCCTGCAGCATTTCCTATGGTGCCTTGAAATCTACAATAACGAATTTTTTTTTTTATTTGTCTAAATGTTTTCTTCCTTAGAGTGTATCTGAATGATCTTGATATCATTTTAAAGGAGATTTTTATATGTAAAAGCTAAACAATATAGATGTAAAAGATAAAGAGAGATATTTTAATACACAAGAGGTGTAACATAAGAGTTTACATAAACTTATGAAAATACGTTGTAACTCATTTATATCCATGGTCTAAACTATTGGATGTAATCTGCATGCTTTAAAACTCATATGGATTAAATTTCATGTGAATTGATAATTTTTAGCCTTTTCATCTCATGATCTGAAAATAGATGGTCTGTAAATTAAAAACTGATTTTTTTTATTGGCTTGATTTGGGGGCTAGATAGTTTTAAACTAAATAAAATTTGATCCATATGAGTTTTAGGACATGTAGATCACAACCAATTGTTTAGACCATGAATATGAATGAATTCTGGTGTATTTTATTTGTATTAAAACCTTTCCCAAAGTTAAGTTATAAATTTTGCATGAAAAGATTTATTTTCCTTCTTTCCAAATTTCAGGTGATGGATGAGACTTAGCATTTATAACACTCATGAGACACAAAAAAAGGGTGGGTGCAATAAAATTAATTAAATTAGAGACTTTCCCAAGTTTTACTCACCATTGACATTCACCAAAAATTTTGCCCACCTATTCTTGGTGTTATGGATCTCCAAAGCCCTTTTTAGTTACTTCAAGGATTTACAATTATTGTAGATGTAGTGCATTCTTGATTGTGTTTGCAACTTGAAGCAAATGGCCATAAAAGTAGTAGAAAAACATTGATTTTTTTTGTTATTTCAAATTAAAACAATAAAGTAAGTATAATTAGCACTAGAGTTTCTCATCAATGCATGCCACATTAGAGTATAATTTAATACAATAAGAAACATTTCTATACTAATTGTTTTGATTTTGTAGTCTTTAAAAACAAAAGGAAAAAAATAGAGAAGGAAAGAGATTGTTGAAGAAGGCCTAGTACATTATGTTAAGAGAACTAAGTGCCTGTTTATTTGAGAAATTTTCACTCTGAAACTATATTTTTGACTTGAATTGATAGGCCATGCGGACTTTTCACTTAGGGTCTGTTTGGTTGTCGTAACTGGCCGTAATTCGTAGTTGTAATTGGTAAAGTCTTTTACAATTGTAAATGAGTTACATGTATGTAATTTTACGGTGTTTGGTTGGTAATATAAAATTGTAAAGTGGAAAAGTGTATTGTACTTTACGGTGTTTGGTTGTCGTAATGTATAAGTCGTAAGTGAAAAAGTTGACCACAAAATTAACTATTTGATGATTTTAAAAGTTTTAATACTGCAAATAAATATTAAAAAAGTTAAATATTAAAAAAATTTAATATTAATATAAAAAATATTACAAATTTGTATGACCACAAAATTAACTGTAACTGGGCTGTAAGTGAGTGGTAACTGGGTTGCAAGTGAGTGTTAGTTGAGTTACGTAAGTCTTTTACGAATTACGGTCCAAACAAACGCCGTAGTTATAACTGGATAGTAAGTCATTTACGAATTACGGAGTTTTACGCGAAACAAACGGCCCCTAGCGTGTTTGGATGAGCAAATTCAAAAAGCAAAAAAAATATTAGTGAGCCCCCGCAAACAGTGACATTTCAGAGGCAAAGTATTTTCCTTCCGCTGTGGCCGAGAAATGAAAAAATCTACTGTGAATGGGCCCCACCACTCTCTTTCCCATGGGAAAATTGAGTGGGCTTACTTTAACTTTTGTAGGGTAGGGCACAAATCAACAGGGCAGATCTCTCACTCCCATGATTCTAAAAATAATGATTAATGAACCGGACAAGTAGTTAGCCCCCAACTATTCTTGCTTAACTTGCATATATATGTTTAAAAAAGCAGTTTATAGAGATTTTATGCATAAGAGAAGAAAAGAGAATTCCTGTTATGCTCATCAAAAAAAGAGTCTAATTCTTCATGCTGAAGGAATATCATGATTCTTTTAAGATTGCTATCACTATAGTTGAAATTGGATCCATTCATACCTGAGGCCCGACCCGGTTCCTCATGACTTTGCTTTTTTTTTTTTTTTTTCCTCATGCAAACGGGATTTGAACTCCAGACCTCATATCATTGAAAAAGAGTTTTACCACTGTACGGCTTTGTATTTTAAAACACTACAAGTATGATACAGAGACATAGCGGAAAACAATGGAATTCTTTTCCCCCACATTTCCAAAAGAACGTCGCAACTCCTTGGATGAATTGAATTGCAAATTGCTTGATGTTAGTCTGCCTTCTTTGTCTCTTAAACAAACATACAAATGGACTAGAAATGAACATGAAAAGTAATTTTCACTGATTTATGAACAATCAACCGAATCAATTATAACCGTCCACTGATTTATAGACAATTGTGATTCAACCTGAATTATGACAATTATGACTTGATGAAGTGTGACCATACATGGAAGTAACAATGCAGAAAGCTCAAAACGAGTTGGAATTGTTTTGTGCTGCTAATTGTTCTAAACACTAACCTTCGGTGTTACTACAGTAAACACCAAAAAAAAGAGAAAAAAAATGAAGATCACTCTGAACTGAATTCTTGGCTGATTCAAGAGTTGAAGCCATCATTTCCCCAAGATGGCTACAGATCGAGCAGCATGAACTGGGGATCCTCACAGTTGGCCACTTCATTCTGTCAGCATATTGCCGAGATCCAATGCTGATAATCTTCTGTATCTGCAGGCCAACCTTGCATGGCGATTGGAGAAGGCGAGTATGTCTTGATGGTGGGTGGGGTAAGCAAAGTTTGTTGAATCTAATGGCTTGAGATGAGCAATCATCAAACCTCAAGGCAACTGTTTTGGCTTCTGTGAACTGGCTGCATTAAACAATAGGAAATGGAAGAAAACAAAGGATTGATCAGAGAGATGAGCATGTGAGGTGAGTATTATAAACATGCACGTCTGAACGAATAATCGACATCGAAATAGGGAATGAGATTTGCTTACCTCCATTCCATTGAGAGCTGGACCGTCCACACCTTCTAAATTACGATATCTTCGACTCTTTGGATCCGCAGTGCTGCCTGAAAACTTTGGTGTTGTCCACATATTAAGCACACTGGGTGCTGATATATGAGCTGTCTATCAGAGGTCAAGTGGGAAAACATGCTTAATCTTTCTCAAATTTGAGGTTATTTATTGTGCAAGTCTAAGGGAGATGACTTATGGGTAATATTCTGCAATCTTTTGTAGTAGATGATGCGGGAAGCGGGTGAGATGAACGACGTGGATTAGATCTCATTCTAGCACTCACGAAAAAATTTCAAGTTTATTAATCAAAATTCAATTTAAAAGATGAATACAAAATAAAAATACAAGAGCTTATAGGCTTACAAAAGTCCTAATCTATCTATGAGTACTATCTAAATTAACAATTTAAAATAAGAAAACAGAAAATCAATTGGATTCTAATTTGGAAAACCAAAACAAAACCCTAAATTAATTCAGAATTGGATTGTTTCTCGTTTGGCAGTCGACCACTAGATCTGCTCAACATGGCCGGTCGACCGGAGTTGAGACTTAGCTCTCTCATGTGCCCGCTTATGGGCGGTCGATCAGGCGACTGGCTCCTTCTTCTGCTCTTCTGGTCGGTCGGTCGGGGGGGTCGACCGACTGCTGCTGTTTTTCTTCGCTCGTTCTCTCTTGTCAGGCGGTCGAGCGGGCGGTCGACCGCTGTCTTCAGTAGATTTTTCCCGGTCGACTGGGACTTAGTTCTGAGCCTTGGTTGAACCTGATTTCTTCGCTCTGCTCTCCTACATTAGCCTCTCTCTTCAAAAGAACTCGTCCTCATTTCCAATCAAGGAAACATTGTATGTTGTAATTTTGAGCAGACTTGTTGTAACGCCCCGATCCTAAAGATACGGGGACGTTATGGCGACGTACATACGCGAGGTGAAAACACGCTCACGCGTACGTTAAGCCTCAGTACAGTACATTACCTCCATATAGTCATGAGGTTCAGCATGAAAGCAGTAAAAGAATACCTGCAGAAAGAGGTCAGCGATCATAACAGATATGAAAATAAGGATAAATAAGATAACAGAAATAAAGCACTAAAATACCTATGAATAGTCCTGATGCGGAATCTCCCATGTGACTCCAAGGCACTCTCTGAAGCTATGGTAACTCGAATTTCCAATCTGGGCATGCAAACCCAGGGTCGTCAGAAAGCGACCTAGTGAGTGGTAAACTGAAGGAGGCAATGCACAATAATAATAGATAATACATGCTGTTATAATAGTGATACCATATAATAAGGATATATAAACATGGAAGCAGTGCAAAGATATGAACAGGTCAACTTTTAATACCATCACTACCTAGCCGGTTATTATCAGGTCATATCTATAGTCGGGTCCAGTTTATATAATAACCAATGTTTTTTTTTTTTAGTGGTGACGTAATAGACATGAACATGATAGTGGTGATGTGATAGAGGTGAACATGTAGATGAGCATATGTCTGCAACAATAAAATATATGCAATGCAGAACATGCATAGTATGCCACTACATACAGTGTAACGTATACCAGGTAATGTAACAAAGTATACATGTGCATGAGTAGTAGGTCACTACAGAAAGTGTAACAGAAAACAGGTACAGTATCAATGTATACATGTAACATGATAGCAATTACATGATCAGGAACAGTAACAAGGTAATATAGTAACGGGCAGGTCATGTCATAGTCATGTTATTCATACAATAGTAGCGATCAGTACCACCTGCTATTTTAATTACTCTCTTCCAGTGTCCCATACCACTGGCGGTTCATACTGAAGCCCGCACCCCAGTCGAACCCATCCGGACATGGCCTACGGGTACCATTATCCAAACGAGAGAGCAACCAAATAACAAGTGTTCCCAACGTCACTATTGTGTATACTGTTTTATTATGTTAATGGAAACCGTGGTCGAAGAGTTCTTATCGGGTGGATGTATCCCGTGCATACCCGGGATCACGGCCTTAAACAAGCCCCTGGCTGCCAGGACCAGGGCCCTCCGCTAAGAGGGGAGCATGAATCAAGTAACAAGAGCTCATGGAGCAATTGGTAGGCAGCCCTCCTACCGTCCCCTGCAGTGGGTAAACAATATGGATCCAGTACATCACCCGATAAGATCTAATCAACTATCAAGTCGCCCCCATACCCACGTTAGCTTTATAATCTGTTATATCAAGTATACAATGTAACAAGAATAACTACTGTACATGATACGGGTAACATGATAACTGGACCTGAGCTCTGTTGATAGCGTAGAACAATATAACGAGAATCAGGGACAATATAACATGAACAATATAACATGAACAATATACCGAGAACGGGAACAATAGATGTGGGCTCCCCACATATCGCATATCAACAGCTCGCATGTCCAGTAACAGGAATATCCGTATCAGTAACAGATAACAGTCATATATCATGAATACGGGAACATGGAACAATAATACATGTAATAAGCATGGTGATCCATATGACAAGAAGATAGAAACAACACATGCATGTGTAACTGCAATATGTAAGCATAACATGAATGTGTATGATGATCATGTGAATAGGAATGATCATGCTAATATAAAATGCAGTAGTCTGTGCAGTGATATGCCGAGAATCCATGTAATACATGACATAACGGTATTTCGTGAAATGGTGCCGCTACGTATCGGTGGGCCATACCTACGAAATAACAAGTGTGCCGTATCATAGGATCTGTGTAACATGCACAGGTAATAACAGTGGTCAGTGTCGACTATCATGTACAATGAACTACAGTAGCCGTAAGCTTACGAAGTACTAATAGCTGTAGGAACAGTGGTCGACTGTATCTTATAGTTCCGGTGTCTAGCATGTATGTTTAATACCAGTGTAATGTCATAGCGTATCTATGGATCGGTATGCATGTAACGTGACTGTGGTACAGTACATGTCATGATAGTGTCTAACATATGGTGACATAGTGGACCGGATGTCAATGGTCCATGACATGACCGAATAGGTATCCAGTGTTACACTCTACGTCTAGTAGGTATCAGGTATATTTTACGTTTAGTGGTGATGACAGTATTTTATGATTGTCTACGGTTTAATTTACCGATATCATGTTTTATTTAATAACGTAATCAAGTGCAATCAATAAAATAAAAGATAATTTATAAATTAAAAACTGTAATACCTCGTTTCCGGAATACGTACTTTGTTGCGTATTCAGCTTTTCAACCGTATTTTCCGAATTACCTTCCGTATTTATCCGATTTCAATTTCAATATCATTTTTATTTTCCAATTATTAGATTTTATGTGATTTTCTGGAATTTTCTAGAATTAAAATGAATTTCTTCAAAACCGGTGTCGACCAGCGCCGCTGATCATTTTCTGATTTGTATTTTCCAAACTGTTAGGAATTTTCAGAAAGTCCTTTAGACTTTATTAATTAGAATCCTATTTCTTAAATAAAGCCTTTTTCTGAGGATTTTAGGATTTTGTGAAAATTCCCATGGAGTCGGTAAATTACTGATACCGGGATTTTATAATTAAAACTATAAGGTATTTCTCAGAAAGGACTTCATTTTAAGTCTTTTTATATTATTATAGATTTTTGGTGAAAATTTGGAGTCGTTCCGAGATACTTGATTTCGGGACGTATCCGGTATTTCCGAAATGTTTTCCGTACTTTCGACTTTGTCCCGGGAACCCACGGTTTTAATTTCATAATTTTCTGAGTTAGGGAAAATATCCTTTCAATTTAATTTCCTTCTTTTTCTTTTTTCTATTTTCTCTTCCTTCTTCATTAAGCCAAAAGAGTTTTGAATTTCCAAAAATCCCAATTATTTCCACCTCTCCACTTTCCACACTCTTCCACATTAATTGCTTCATTAATGACCCTCCACCTCACCTCCAAATGGCTCCATTTGATTGGCCAAGGAAGCCACCTCATCTCCACTTGGCTTCATTTGATTGGTCAAGAAAATATCTCATTTACACATTTGCACAAAAGCCCCTCTCTTTCTTAAAATTCCATCCCCTTTACAAATTCAAAATCCTATTTAAACCAAACCCTTTACATTTTCATCCTTTACTTCATTTCCTCAAGAATTCCAACCTTAGCAAAATCTCTCTCTTTCTCAAAGCAAACCCTAGGTCTCCTTGCCATCTCAAGAACCGCAACTTGGATTTTGGGATCGTCCGAGTTATCGCCGAGAATCAAGTTGGTATTTCGGCTCGTCCGGACTCGTAGAAACTCCAAACGACCGTTCGAGGTAAGTACCTTTACTCACCAGACTAGTAATATTCTTAGCATACTTGTATTGATAGATCATGTCACTTTATGTTTATAAAATCCTATTTTTATCCATTCAAAACAACCACCACAAAATCTGGATTTTTAGTCAGACCACAGCCTATTTCAGAACATCGGTCGACCGGCCCTATGGGGGCAGTCGACCGATATGCACAAACGTGCACAGAATTGGGCTAGCGGTCGACCGGTCCATAGACCAGTCGACCGGCTAGGAGACCTGGAGCTCACCTGGAGCTCCAGATTCGGTACGGTCGACCGGCAGTCGACCGATACCCTACCGCCCTTGCAAAGCCCAGTCGACCGGCAGTCGACCGGTCGATTCTGGAGCTCACGCACTTTGGCCAGTCGACCGGCAGTCGACTGGCAACCCTACCGCCTTCACAAACCCCGGTCGACCGGCACTCGACCGGAGGTCGACCGCCAGTTCAAAACTGTGCCAGACTTCTGTTTTCTTTTCTGTTTTAAATTTGATCGTTCATTGATACATGTATGATATGCTAGTATTGTTTATGCTTCCTAATTGATACCACATGACATGTTACTTGATAGATCTCATGGCTTATACTTCATGACATGTTACCATGTATCTTCATGTTAGACTTGTTAATTAAAATGTATATCTCCACTTTATCATGCTATCACTTGTACCAAGCATGATTGATTTGACCTTTACATAAAATAGACCAACTTATATTGGGTCCGGGGGAGACCATGCGGATATCGATTGTGTTCGTGTTTACAGTGGTTTTAGGAAGTGTTGTGCAACCCATGTTCCAGTCTGACCTGCGGTACACCAGGGGACTGAGGGGAGAGCTTGCTCCCTGTATTGCTGGTACCATATTGATAAGGGCATACATAAGTCCCTTTTATTGAGGCCTAGCGGCTGGGTTCCGTTACAAGCACGGAACATTATTGGGCCGTTATCCCGGGCATGCACGGGATCCACTGTAAACATAGTTCATCGATACAACCGCTGATTTCCAATAACCCCCTTGCTTTATTGGGATATGGATCTATGTGCACTGGGACGCTGGACCACATAGCTAGATATCACGATGAAACAAGTAATAATAATAAGACATTAATTGTAGATGTATTGTTTTAGGACTTTGGATTTCCATGCTTTATCCTTTATATGCTATATCTTATTTACTCGTATCCATTAGCCATTTGGCCATATCTCGTTTATTGTTATATGTCTTGATTCTGTGGATTTGCATATTCAGTTTCCGAGACTTGGAACGAAGTGGATCCATCCACTGAGGACCAAGAGTACTTCTGTGAGCAGGCCGACCAGCTCTAGTTCCTCCAGTGCCGTACTCTTCATTTTTGGCTCACGCGTCTTCCTTTCTTACGTGAGCATCTTGTATACATTTGTATATCTTCTTTAGGACTTGGTTGTGAAACAAAACACTTGTAAAGTGTATCAGTTCATAACTTGTACTTGTACTTTATTGTTGGCATATATGAATATACCACGCTTGTGTTATACTCTGATCCTGTATTGTATTGTACTTTTACGCTTAGCGTATATACGTGGGGGCAGTTCTGACCTACGTATATACGTCGCGGTGACGTGTCCGTATCCGCCAGGATCGGGCGTCACAGGTTGGTATCAGAGCCTAGGCTCTTAAACCTAAAGTACAATCAAGTGGCAAATTCTAGTAATTTGCTTATGCCAATTATAATGTACAAAGTTATAGAGTCCGTCTTGCTTCCTTCAATTATCAATTCCTTCGTATCCTAAACTCCCTTCCATTGTTTTCAATTCCAGTTATCATACGGTATGGAGCGTCGCTCGGGTCGGAACAATGTCGGGCAAGTCCCGAATGGACCCAATGGACCAGTAGGAGGAGAGAATGTTGATGTGCTGAGGATCATTCAAGCCATGATGGTGACCCAGCAACAACAGGTGGAAGTACAGCAGCAGCAGACTGAGCTCCTGAGGCAAGAGCTAACAGCCCCAAAGGAACCAAAGCCGGGGAATGTATCGGATTTCCGGAGATTGCAGCCTGCAGTGTTCACGGGAGTGAGGAGCCATTGGAGGCAGAACAATGGTTGACGGACACGACAGACCTGCTGACCGCAGCTCGTGTCCCACAGGAGAGTCAAGTTGAGGTCGCTAAGATCCAGCTGAAGGACATAGCTCGGACTTGGTGGCTTGCAGAGGAGGCTCGCTTGGAGAGGCCTATCACTTGGGCTACCTTCTCCAAGAGTTTCTACAGCCGCTTCTTTCCGGCTACAGCACAGGAGGAGATGGAGGAGCAATTCATCGGGCTCAAGCAGGGAAACAAGTCGGTAGATGAATATGCAGCAGACTTCCTTAGACTCAGCCGTTTCGCTCCTATATGGTGACGGACGAAGAGAAGCGAGCGAGCAGGTTTCAGAAGGGTCTTCGGATGGATATTCAGATGTACATGATGTCTCAGGAGTTGAAGACATATGCAAGTGTTCTCTCTACCGCTCGGAAAGTAGAGCGGGGGTTTGAGAAGACTTGGGGGGATCAGATGGGACAGCAGGCCATGAAGAGGCCATTTGTGCCTATGGGGCGAGGAGTTCCATTCAGAGTGGCGAAGATCCAGAGGCAGCCTTTCAGACCAGCGCCTTATCAGCCAGCCCAATCACTTCCTGTCTGCAACTTTTGTGGGAAGCTAGGGCACATTCGACCCAATTGCTGGAGGGCAAATGGTTTGTGTTTATGGTGTGGGTCTCGAGATCAGCAGTAGAGACTTGTCCACACCGGAGATTTGGGACAACCAACCAGACCTTGCCAGCACTTCCAGGGCCGAGTGGACAGCGGGTAGTACCAGGACCGCTTGGGCAGAGAAGTCAGGAACCGGCAGTGAGGAGAGACCAGGGGCCAGTGGTGAGGAGACCACCCCTTCCTCCACAGCATATGATACGCCCAGTGCAGAAAGGAGGCAGGACAGCAGCCGGGCGTGGCAGGGGTCAGGCTTACAACCTGACGGAGGCAGAGGCTGAGGCATCAGAGGAGATGATTACAGGTAACATCAGTGTACATTCACATCCGGTTCTCGCCTTATTTGATTCAGGCGCATCCCATTGTTACATCTCCGATAAATTTGTGGCCGTCTATTCTATTCCTGTTAGATTACTAGACCACAAGTGGGAGATAAGTACCGGAGTGGGGTAGTCTTATCATCTAGAGTATGTACTGACTGTCCAGTAGAACTGTGTGACAAGGTCTTAGCCATAGATATGCTCGTGCTCGATACTAAGGGTACGATGTGATCTTAGGCATGACCTGGCTCAGTCAGTATCATGCTATAATTGATTGTAGAGAGAAGAAGATCAATTTTAGAATTCCCCATCAGCCTGAGTTTCAGTTTAGTGGAGAAGTGAAGTCCACTAAGGAAAGCAGATCATTTCATCGGAAGTTCAGAAGCAGAAGGTGCCAGTGTGGGATGAATTCCCGGAGGTGTTTGCGGAGATTACAGGATTGCCACCTGTCAGGACGATTGAGTTCTCCATTGAGACTATCCCAGGGGCATCTCCTATATCTAAGGCTCCGTACAGGATGGCACCAACAGAGTTGGAAATCCTGAAGAAGCAGCTGCAGGAGTTATCAGATAAGGGATTGATCAGGCCAAGTACTTCACCGTGGGAGCTCCAGTATTGTTGGCCAATAAGAAGGATGGTAGCAAGAGACTTTGTATTGACTATAGGGAGTTAAACAAAGTCACCATCAAGAACAGGTATCCCCTTCCCAGAATAGATGACTTATTTGATCAGCTTCATGGAGCCCGTGTATTCTCCAAGTTGGACTTACAGTCGGGCTATCATCAGTTGAGAGTGAAGAAGGAGGATAGACTGAAGACGGCATTTAGGACCCGATATGGCCACTACGAGTTTCTTGTTATGCCTTTCGGAGTCACTAATGCCCCTGCAGTGTTTATGGACTTGATGAACCGAGTGTTCTCACCCTTCTTGGATCAGTTTGTTGTTGTCTTCATCGACGACATCTTGATTTATTCTAAGAACAGGAAGGAGCATGAAGACACTTGAAGATTGTGTTGCAGACACTTCAGCAGGAGCAGCTTCATGCCAAGAGGAGCAAGTGCGAGTTCTGGCTAGACAGTATAGCATTCCTCGGACATGTGGTGTCAGCAGAAGGTGTATCCGTTGATCCCGGCAAGGTACAAGCAGTAAAGGAGTGGCCAGTCCCGAGGACAGTGACAGAGATAAAGAGCTTTCTTGGACTAGCTGGATACTACAGACGCTTCATCCAGGATTTCTCTCGGATTGCAGCTCCATTGACGAAGCTTACCAGGAAAGGGGAGAAGTACATCTGGACAGAGGAGTGTGATGCAGCCTTCGAGCAGTTGAAGCAAAAGCTCATTTCAGCTCCTATCTTGAGAACTCCCTCAGGGAGAGGAGGGATGGTCATCTTTAGTGATGCCTCAGGTAAAGGCCTAGGATGCGTGCTTATGCAACATGATCATGTTATCGCATATGCATCCAGGCAGTTGAAACCTCATGAGAGGAATTACCCAACTCATGATCTGGAGTTGGCAGCAGTGATCTTTGCATTAAAGATTTGGAGGCACTATCTTCTGGAGATAGAGTGCTGATATATACAGATCACAAGAGCCTCAAGTATATCTTCTCGCAGAAGGAGTTGAATATGAGGCAGAGGCGGTGGCTGGAGCTTATGGCAGACTACGACATTGACTTGCAATATCATCCAGGCAAGGTCAATACAGTCCCGGATGCTTTGAGTAGTGCCAGAGAACAGAGTACTTGTCCAGTTCACTCAGCAGGAGGACTTGATTCGGGATTTCATCCGATTGGATTTGATGGTAGTCCGAGGAGCTGAGAAGACAGGACAGCTTATGGCTTTACAGATCCAGTCTTCACTGATAGAGGAAATTAAGAAGCCCAGAAGGAGGATCCCAGACTCCAGACATTTAGAGATCAGGTCGAGGCTGGATTGAGGACGGATATCTGTATTCGTCCTGATGATGCCTTGTGCTTTGGAGATAGGCTTTGTGTTCCCCAGGGAGAAGTGAGACAGAAGATTTTGGCTGAAGCACACAGTTCAGCCTACTCTATACACCCGGGGGGAAACAAGATGTACCAAGACCTGAAGAAGCACTTCTGGTGGAATGCCATGAAGAGAGAGATAGCTCAATTTGTGGCTAAGTGCTTGGTGTGCCAGCAAATAAAGATCGAGCATCAGAGATCGGCTGGACTTCTGCTAACCTTTGCCAATACCTGAGTGGAAGTGGGAGCATATCACTATGGACTTCGTCACAGCATTACATCACCTCGTAGTCCCAAGGGTAATAATGCTGTGTGGGTTATCATTGACCGTCTCACTAAGTCGGCCCACTTCATACCATTCCGGGTCGGTCAGACGACAGAGGTGTTGGCGGAGAAGTATATGAAAGAAGTGGTCCGTCTGCATGGAGTGCCAGTCAGTATTGTTTCAGACAGAGATACGAGATTCAGATCTCACTTTTGGGAGAGTCTCCAAGAGAGTCTGGGCACTCGTCTGAAGTTCAGTACAGCTTATCATCCCCAGACGGACGGACAGTCGGAGCGACCATCCAGATCCTCGAGGACATGCTTAGAGCTTGCATGATTGAGTTTGGAGGTTCTTGGGAAGACCATCTACACTTGGCCGAGTTTTCTTATAACAACAGTTACCAGGCAAGTATAAGATGGCACCTTTTGAGGCACTGTATGGGAGGAAGTGTCGATCACCGATTTGTTGGGATGAGGTCGGTGAGCGGAGTTTATTGGGACCAGAGATGTTGATCCAGACGACGGAGAAAATCAAGATTATCAGGGATCATCTCAGGGCAGCTCAGAGCAGGCAAAAGAGTTGGGCAGATTCTCGGAGGAGGCCATTGGAATTCGGAGTTGGAGATCATGTGTTCCTGAAGATTTCACCGACTAAGGGAGTGATCCGTTTCGGCACTCGTGGGAAACTAAGTCCAAGGTATATCGGCCCATTCGAGATATTGGATCGAGTGGGAGATGTATCTTATCGATTGGCGCTGCCGCCATCGTTGGACGGAGTTCATAATGTTTTCCACGTGTCTCAGTTAAGAAGATATGTGAGGGATGACAGCCATATTTAGATCATTCCGAACTGGAGTTACAACCAGACTTATCTTATCAGGAGCAGCCAATGGCCATCTTAGACAGGAGTGTCAAGACACTGAAGAGTAAGGATATACCTTTAGTATTAGTGTCTTGGAACCGCCATGTGCCAGGAGAGGCCACATGGGAGCGAGAGGACGTCATCCGAGAACGATACCCGCAACTCTTCACCACTTGGTAAGACTCTTCCCTTCTATCTCTACCGTTATATTCCATCTATCATGTCTTTCCTTGTTGTCTTTCATCTTGCGAAATTTCGAGGACGAAATTTTTGTAAGGTGGGTAGATTGTAATACCTCGTTTCCGAATACGTACTTTGTTGCGTATTCAGCTTTTCAACCGTATTTTCCGAATTACCTCCGTATTTATCCGATTTCAATTTCAAATATCATTTTCCAATTTATTAGATTTTATGTGATTTTCTGGAATTTTCTAGAATTAAAATGAATTTCTTCAAAACCGGTGTCGACCAGCGCCGCTGATCAATTTTCTGATTTGTATTTTCCAAACTGTTAGGAATTTTCAGAAAGTCCTTTAGACTTTATAATTAGAATCCTATTTCTTAAATAAAGCCTTTTTCTGAGGATTTTAGGATTTTGTGAAAATTCCCACGGAGTCGGTAAATTACTGATACCGGGATTTTTATAATTAAAACTATAAGGTATTTCTCAGAAAGGACTTCATTTTAAGTCTTTTTATATTATTATAGATTTTTGGTGAAAATTTGGAGTCGTTCCGAGATACTTGATTTTCGGGACGTATCCGGTATTTCCGAAATGTTTTCCGTACTTTCGACTTTGTCCCGGGAACCCACGGTTTTAATTTCATAATTTTCTGAGTTAGGGAAAATATCCTTTCAATTTAATTTTCCTTCTTTTTCTTTTTTCTATTTCTCTTCCTTCTTCATTAAGCCAAAAGAGTTTTGAATTTCCAAAAATCCCAATTATTTCCACCTCTCCACTTTCCACACTCTTCCACATTAATTGCTTCATTAATGACCCTCCACCTCACCTCCAAATGGCTCCATTTGATTGGCCAAGGAAGCCACCTCATCTCCACTTGGCTTCATTTGATTGGTCAAGAAAATATCTCATTTACACATTTGCACAAAAGCCCCTCTCTTTCTTAAAATTCCATCCCCTTTACAAATTCAAAATCCTATTTAAACCAAACCCTTTACATTTTCATCCTTTACTTCATTTCCTCAAGAATCCAACCTTAGCAAAATCTCTCTCTTTCTCAAAGCAAACCCTAGGTCTCCTTGCCATCTCAAGAACCGCAACTTGGATTTTGGGATCGTCCGAGTTATCGCCGAGAATCAAGTTGGTATTTCGGCTCGTCCGGAACTCGTAGAAACTCCAAACGACCGTTCGAGGTGAGTACCTTTACTCACCAAGACTAGTAATATTCTTAGCATACTTGTATTGATAGATCATGTCACTTTATGTTATAAAAATCCTATTTTTATCCATTCAAAACAACCACCACAAAATCTGGATTTTTAGTCAGACCACAGCCTATTTCAGAACATCGGTCGACCGGCCCTATGGGGGCAGTCGACCGATATGCACAAACGTGCACAGAATTGGGCTAGCGGTCGACCGGTCCATAGACCAGTCGACCGGCTAGGAGACCTGGAGCTCACCTGGAGCTCCAGATTCGGTACGGTCGACCGGCAGTCGACCGATACCCTACCGCCCTTGCAAAGCCCAGTCGACCGGCAGTCGACCGGTCGATTCTGGAGCTCACGCACTTTGGCCAGTCGACCGGCAGTCGACTGGCAACCCCCCGCCTTCACAAACCCCGGTCGACCGGCACTCGACCGGAGGTCGACCGCCAGTTCAAAACTGTGCCAGACTTCTGTTTTCTTTTCTGTTTTAAATTTTGATCGTTCATTGATACATGTATGATATGCTAGTATTGTTTATGCTTCCTAATTGATACCACATGACATGTTACTTGATAGATCTCATGGCTTATACTTCATGACATGTTACCATGTATCTTCATGTTAGACTTGTTAATTAAAATGTATATCTCCACTTTATCATGCTATCACTTGTACCAAGCATGATTGATTTGACCTTTACATAAAATAGACCAACTTATATTGGGTCCGGGGGAGACCATGCGGATATCGATTGTGTTCGTGTTTACAGTGGTTTTAGGAAGTGTTGTGCAACCCATGTTCCAGTCTGACCTGCGGTACACCAGGGGACTGAGGGGAGAGCTTGCTCCCTGTATTGCTGGTACCATATTGATAAGGGCATACATAAGTCCCTTTTATTGAGGCCTAGCGGCTGGGTTCCGTTACAAGCACGGAACATTATTGGGCCGTTATCCCGGCATGCACGGGATCCACTGTAAACATAGTTCATCGATACAACCGCTGATTTCCAATAACCCCCTTGCTTTATTGGGATATGGATCTATGTGCACTGGGACGCTGGACCACATAGCTAGATATCACGATGAAACAAGTAATATATAAGACATTAATTGTAGATGTATTGTTTTAGGACTTTGGATTTCCATGCTTTATCCTTTATATTGCTATATCTTATTTACTCGTATCCATTAGCCATTTGGCCATATCTCGTTTATTGTTATATGTCTTGATTCTGTGGATTTGCATATTCAGTTTCCGAGACTTGGAACGAAGTGGATCCATCCACTGAGGACCAAGAGTACTTCTGTGAGCAGGCCGACCAGCTCTAGTTCCTCCAGTGCCGTACTCTTCATTTTTGGCTCACGCGTCTTCCTTTCTTACGTGAGCATCTTGTATACATTTGTATATCTTCTTTAGGACTTGGTTGTGAAACAAAACACTTGTAAAGTGTATCAGTTCATAACTTGTACTTGTACTTTATTGTTGGCATATATGAATATACCACGCTTGTGTTATACTCTGATCCTGTATTGTATTGTACTTTTACGCTTAGCGTATATACGTGGGGGCATTCTGACCTACGTATATACGTCGCGGTGA
>JAVJIF010027370.1:0-10701 GCA_038442645.1 Agave tequilana | reverse complement strand
GGGTCGAACCTCCTCACACATCCTTAATCAGGCAAGGTGGTGGTCAGAGAAGTAGCACTGACGCGTCATAGTTTGAATTAAAAGTGGTGGAGGTGAATATGGTTTCTGCGACAAATCGGATATGAAGGATGGTAGGTCGAGCTAATCACATATAACGAACAGATATGAATCATTCATGATGAAAACTGAACTAACTGTACTTTGACCATAAGTAGCCTGATCTCCTGTGAATCTGTCTGTTGTAGACATATTTGCAAGGGTCCGTATTCATCAGGCAATCTCAATGATAATGAGGCCCTCATAACTGTCAAAGATGGTACTAGCTCCATAATAGGCTCTGCTGGAAGATCTACAAGGGTTTCATAGATATCTCTATAAATTTTGTGGGCCGTGAAGAAATCTCTTTTTGCAGTGACACCAACTCAGTAGCAATGTCTGGCCCTGGCTTTGGTTCATCATCAACGTGTGGAGCATACCGAGTACAAAGGAGCTCTTGTAAGCTAAACCAATCTCGATAGTTGATATGACTGTCTTGCCACCACCAATAAGCTCCCTTACCAGTCTCATTTGAGCATAACGATACTTCTGTTCAGATATTAGGGAAAATAACTAAGAATTCTTCAAGATGATTTTTTCACACCTCGTACCCATATTGATCATGAGAATCTCAAAATGCGGGACAACTGTATACATATCTCGTTCCACCTCTTTCTCATCAACATCAATATTTATATAACTTTCACAAAAGTAAAATCTCATAGAGTTAAATTAAAATTTCAGTTCAAGAACTCAGAAATTACCCCAAAAGGACCATTGTTTGCTGCAAGAATAGTAAGGCTCAAAACAAGGCTTGTGGAGGTTAGATCTTCTACCCAACTGTTGTTACTTCTGACCAGTAGCTTCGGGATTCAATCACGAACTCAACTCTTCAGACAGAACTCGAATCGGACTCCGAACAAGCCTGAAATGGGCTCTGCAAACTGGCTGTACTGAACTGACTTAGTGAGTCGCTAACGTCAGTGTGGAGCTGATGACGTTAGCGTGACTCAGGTTGGCTCGAGGTCGGAGCCGCGGCTCCAGTCGGCTTGTTTGAGCCGACAGCTCGGAGTCGGCTCGGGGTCGGTCGGCTCGACAAGCTGATGACGTCAGCAAAGAAGCTGTTGACATCAACGGCTGAGCTAGTCTGCATCGGCTCAAGTAGCCGGCTCGTAGAGGGTGGGGTCCACAGCCGATCGGGTTGGATCCGCAGCAAAATGGGTCGGGTTTGTCAATCCGACCCAAAATCAAAACCCAATCAATTAACAATTAAGCGGATCGGGTTTTAAATCAAACCCAAATGGCCCTATTAAATCCCCTTTCTTTGCCCTCTTTGCTCGAACCAGGGCTTGCAGGCTTATGAATTTGGTGGCGGTGACGATGGGGTCCGACGAGGGAAGGGGTAGGGCGGTGGTGGAACATGGCGCTCATGGCGGGTGACAGGGCTTCGTCGACAAAGGATCTGAAGTGTGGCGGCGTCAGAGAAGGCGACGACGATGTACCAATGACTGAAGGCGGTAGAAAACGAGGAGGAAGGACAAGGGCGCTGTTGAAGAGCTCGTCGGCGGCGAATCAGAGCAGGGCTCGTCGGTGATGGAGGAGATGGAGGAGCTCTTGAGTTTTGGGTGGTGGTGAAGAGGCAGGTTTGGTTATGGCAGAGAGGATGAAGATGATGGGCTGGTGACATGGTTCAAAGTCTCAGTCTCGGCCGTCGACTCGGCCGGCACCGAGACGGATCGGTCTCGGCGACTCGGATTGGACTCGGACGATACGCGCAAAATGCTACATAGAACGCCAAAAAAATTATGAAAAATTCATGACAAATCATAAAAAATTGTAGATATCAAAATTCATGTATCAAAATTAAACTGAGGGAGAGAGAGAGAGAGGAACAGAGAGAGAGGGAGAGAGACTGAGACAGATGGGAGAGAGGGAGACAGTCACACAGAGGAGGAGAGAGAGAGAGACTGAGAGAGAGGGAGAGAGAGGGAGAGGGGGAGAGAGAGACTGAGAGGGAGAGAGAGGGACAGAGAGAGAGGGGGACAGGGAGAGAGAGACTGAGAGGGAGAGGGAGAGAGTCCGATAGAGAGATACAGAGGGAGAGAGAGATACAGAGGGAGAGAGAGTCCAACAGAGAGAGAGAGAGACAGAGAGAGACAAAGAGAGACGGAGAGAGAGAGACTGAGAGGGAGAGAGTCTGACGGGGAGAGAGAGACAGTCGCTGCGGGAGAGAGAGACGGAGAAAGAGAGGGAGAGGCACAGAGAGAGGGAGGAGGGGGAGAGAGACTGAGAGGGGGAGAGAGTCCGACGGGGAGAGAGAGAGACGGAGAGAGAGAGACAGTCGCTGCGGGAGAGAGAGACGGAGAAAGAAAGAGAGGAGAGAGGCACAGAGAGAGGGAGAGGGGGAGAGAGAGAGACTGAGAGGTGGAGAGTCCGACGGGGGAGAGAGAGACGGAGAGAGAGAGAGACAGTCGCTGCGGAGAGAGAGACGGAGAAAGAGAGGGAGAGAGAGGCACAGAGAGAGGGAGAGGGGGAGAGAGAGACTGAGAGGGGGAGAGAGAGAAATACCTGCAGACGGCGACGGCGACGGCAACGCGGGGGGGGGGGGGGGCGGAGGGCGACGCGAGGGAGAGAGAGAGATCAGATCAGATCTCTCTCTCTCCCTCAACGCCTTTAAAGGCGCTTCGTCACGGGCGCCGAGTCGACCCGACTCGGGTCCGACTCGGACCCGAGTCGGGTTGACTCGGCGAACTTCGATTGACTCGGGCCTCCGATACGACTCGGAGGGGGCCGAGTCGGATACGACTCGAGTCGTATCCGACTCGGCCGATATTTCGAACTATGGCTGGTGATGATGATGGTGATGGATGGAGATGTAGGAGGAGATGGTGAGGATGTTGTTGCTGGAGATGGTGAGGATAATGATGAAGGTGGAGGCGACATGGATGAGGGTGATGATGTTGCTATTGTGGTGGAGATGGTGAGGGAATTTAGGGTTAGGGTTCCAGATGGTGGAGGATGATAATGATGATGACGATGATGGAGAAGATGATGGGCGTGATGGTGAAGATGATGGTAATGATGATGGAGATTGATATTGCGGGGAAGATGATCAGTACTTTTCACTCCAATTACTGTTCACGGAACAATACATTTTTTGGAGTAGATCTAGGGTTTAGGTCTAGATTTGGAAAGTGGAAGAAGCTAGGGTTTGAAGAAAAGAGGAATTTTTTTTAATGGGATTGGAGCCAAAGCTTTGATACCAAACTGATGTAATACGAGAGGATCATAATCACCTTCAAATCAAAGAAATTGAACTAGGTTTGACAAGAAAATAAAAAAGAGAAGTTAAGCTTTAAGAAATAGAGGTAAGAACTGGATAGATTTGGGCTTCACACCCCTTGAACCACGGGCTTCACACCACTCACGCCCCAATCTTAAGAACTCAATAACTCTGAAATTTAAACTGAAAATTTTTAATTCATCATTGTCTATCTTATTCAACTAATTGTTTCTCTTTATATAGGTTATTACAAAGCAAAATTCTCCGTCACAAGAGATGTGGGAGTAAACAATAAAAGCTTATAATAAAAGCAAATAAAAAGACTACAATAGAAAGCAATTAAAAGTGATCCCCATTAGTTAACCTCTAAAGTGGTACAAAATCCCTATCCAATATTCTCGAAGGTGCACGATTAGCCGAGAGAGATTTGATCTTCTGCTGTTTTTGTCCAACAACAATAATAAAGAATTCTTGCAGAGAAAAGAAAGAGAAGTGAATTTGTTTTGTATTTAAACTCTTTAAGGCTTATCCCTTAATTGTATGACATACATAACTCTTTTCATTGGATTTTTTATTTGGGTACCATGAATGTCATGATTAAAAATCACGATACTTGCATTTAAGAGAGAACTAACTCCCGTTTGTTTCTCTTCTTGATAAGTGGGTGGGTGGGCCCACTAAAACATATATTTTGTTTTTTGGTTTTTCCAAAGCCCAAAAAGTTCCAAAATTTATTTGGGTTGAAAACAAATTTGAAATAGTAGAAGCATTAAAGAGGAAATTTCCATTTTTTAACAAGTATATGGACATTATTTGGTGTTTGGTATTTGAACCATCACATGAGATGCTCGTCATGTGTTCTCCTTCCTTTTTCTTTGTTTCGAACAGAGAATAACCCATTTCATGGAAAAAGATAGCAATCTCCATGGTTACTCTTGCACGACCTAACGAGAATTATGGCGACTGGTCGCAACAATTATTCTCCAACGAGGGTCCAACATCGACTCTTTTCTTTTTCTTTACTACTCTGGCTATTCTTTGTTATTATTGTTCTAAATATTTTATGGGTCATAGACTTATAATTAATTTGAATAAAGAGTTTTTGATTTGCAAATCTTGATTGATTGATGTTGAATCGAGGCCTTTCTTCTTTCCTTCTCCCTTTTCTTATAGGTCTTTTTTCTTCTCCCTTCAATTTCCCACAACTTCTTTCTTTTCTCAGTTTACCTTTTGTTTCAACTAGGGGCCTGTTTGGTTAAGGGTGGAAGTGAGGAAGTGAAGAAGTGAGGAAGTGGTAATAGTTCCCTTTGGAACTTGGGAATTGGTTAGTAAGTTTTCTGGTGTTTTGGATGTTGTTGGGAAGTATGGTTTGGAAAATGTTATGTGTTTTCCGGTGTTTGGATGGTAATGTGGAAGTGAAAGTGAAAAAGTTGACTACAAAGTTGACCGCAAAATAATATTAAATTAAAAATTAATTAAGAAAAATAAAAATTAGACTATAATTAGAATGCAAGTGAGATTTACATGAGCAAAAAATTAACTGTTTTGTGCTACAACTTATTACAAATGAGATTTACATGACCACAAAATTAACTGTAGCACTCTGGAAGTGAGGAAAACGTTGTGTAAAGGAGAAAAGAGAGAAGGAAAGAACTTTTTCCATTTTCCTTTTCCGGTGTTTGGATGAACAGCGGAAATGAGAAAAGACACTTCCCACTTCCTCACTTCCACCCAATTCCTTGAATCCAAACAGCCCCTAGGTGTAAAATTTACATATGTAGTGCTGACACTTCAAAGTGAGTGTCATGTCGGGCATGTGTCGGACTTGCATGAGACTTGCCCGACACTTATCAAACAGTCTGAATATGTGTCAGCTTTAAAAATCACAAACTTTGTGTCAGAGCCATATCATAGCCACGGCTTTAAATGAAACATAAATATCACATATTGGACACCTTGAACTGAATGTCTCTTAAACAAATGTGGAAAAAAGACCTATTTGACATGAGTAAGTATGTTGTAGAATATAAAACACCTCACTACCTAAGTGAGGTATTGATTATTTTTTTCTCATATTTTTTGTTTAATTTTGTTATTTTGATAGAAGTTACCCAGTCATAGTAGTGAGGTTTTATTTTGTATTTTTTAATACTTTTAATACAACTCATTCCAATCCACTGTGGGTTTCTATATGCATTGTATATAAACACACACATAGAAAGAATTATATAACCATGTCTCTATATCCTACATTTTAAGAATTTGCTGTGCCGCCATGTCCATGTCATATCGTGTTCGTCTCCGATGTCCATTTTTCGCGTTTCATAGATTTTTCACCATTCACCTCAACCTATTTATAAGTGTGAATTCCTAACCCCCATCTACAAGCCACCAACAAGGATGTTAGTATTTATTACTCTTCACACAAGATGTCAAATGGTCTAAAACACATGTCACTAATATGTCAAAAAGGCTATACATAGCCTAGATATTTTTACATAGCTAATTAGTTCAATTACATTTTTTATTAATCAATTAAACAAATATTTAGGGGTATTACATAAGTTCCCTCGCATCTCAATGGTTCATGAGCAGAAGAAGATTGTTCGTGTGAAAGGGATTGTACTGAGAATCTTGCTACTCATGTCAAACACTTTTAGATGTCTCTTGATCTCTCATCTTGTGAGTTCTCCACCTATAATTGCAGTGCTCAAAACTGCATGCAATTCATAAGCTAACTCTCATTCCTTGATTATTGACACGCCTTTAACTTACGATGGATACGCATATGTGCAGTTCCGACTTATATCGAGACTCTTGCTCACTTCATGCTAAACACTTTTTAGTTGTCTCTAGATCTCTCGTACATTTTTATCTTATCTCATCTTGTGAGTTTTTCTCCACTATCGCTAGAGTGCTTCAGCATTGAGTTCTATTCTTAAGCAAACTCTCAACCTTGACAATTGACATGCTTTAGCTTATCATGCATACCTATATTTGCAGTTGTGGCTTAACCTCTATGTGCTATCTTCTCTTTGGCACACACGAATAATCTGTAGTTGTGTATCCTATATACAATAAGACCAAATATTTCCACTTTACTCTTGAAATTTTCGCCATTGAATCCTGTTTTTTTTTTATTTCATACCAACTCTGGAGCTTTATTCTAAAATTTAGCAAGTATTTTGTTTGTATTGCATTTAAAATCAAACATGCCCCCTTTTGTTTTGTTTGATTTCATTCTCCTCACCTTGCTGTAAATTAGCTCCATATGTTCAGCATCAGTAATACCCTAGAGAATCCCACCAATATATCATTTTTTTTTTTGCTTTAATCTGTAGTGGATGTTGTTTTTAACTTTAAAATCTTTTACATGGTATATGCTCATAATTAACGATACCTTCTCAAACTACCATGTTTCAACTCCGCATGCATTCTTATTGAAAGTAATCAAATTTAGACCGATGGATTTTCTCATTTAATATGATGACTATGTTAGGCACATATAGTCTATTAGTGGGTATTTAATTGTCTTAAATGAAACAAAATGGCCAAAACTTGAATCTACCATGCTATAACAGGTGAGAAAACAACTTGCTCGACATTGAATACACATGATCACACTCTCATCAAGTTTCTTTTATTAATTACAACTCCCTTTCTAAGGAATATTGTGGATATTAATACACTTTTGGTTGGACAGGAATGCTTGCGCTGTTAATGGTAAATTAAAAGGGTAAATTGCGGATACATCCTCTCAACTAACCCGTGACTAGCACTTATTAGCACTTACCAACCCTGAGCAAATAATATCTTTATGATTTAATATATATTCTAAAAATACCCTTTGAGGGTGTTATTTGCAACTCTCTCTCTCTCTCTCTCACGCACACATGCACCCATCTCTCTCTCTCTCTGTGTGTGTGTGTGTGTGTGTGTGTGTGTGTGTCTCCCTCTCCCTCTCCTCTCCCTCTCCCACTTCGTTCATTTATCTCACTCTTTAACATAAGTCTTCCTCCCTATCTCTCATCATTCTATATGTTCTCCCTCTCTTGTCGTTCTCCCTCTCCTCTCACTTTCTCTTACTCATTCCCTCTCTCTCTTTCTCTTACACGCGCCCCCTCCCCCATTTACTCTATCTCGCTCCGCTATCTTTAACACAAGCCTCTTCCCTCTCTATTTCGTCTTTTCTCTTCTACCTCCCTTATTATAATGATGCTGTACTCTCTTACTTTCACTCCACTCCCCATCTCTCTCTCTCTCTCTCATTTCGTTACCTTTCTCTGACTCACACACATGTTGATCCTTTTCTCTCTCGTTGACTCTACTCTCCCTAAGACAATAGTTACAACAGTGGCTACAGTTACAAAGCATCTCAACAATGACAGCAATAGTGGCATTGTGGCGACAATCAAGCAAAAGCAACTCTAACAATTATAACTGCAACATTAGTTGACAACAATTAGCGATTGCAATTAAGCAGTTGTAGCTTCAGCGTCTACAACAACGATTGTAAGGAGAGGAGTGGGAGGAGGTTGATGATGAATGAGAGAGAGGTAGGAGTAGGGGTGAGGAGTAAGGAGAGAGAGGGAAGATAACACTATTTTAAATATCGGCCGAGTCGGCTAAGCTATCAGCCGATATCTCATTTTTTTGCCTCTGCCGATACGATATGGGAAAATCATTCGCTCATATCATGTGCAGCAAAAAACGGCCGACATTTGAAATATCGGCCGATAAACGCCCGATATGAGTCGGCCCAAAATCAGCCGATATGGATTTATTTTAATGGGGTTTGTTTTTTAAAACTATCAGCATTGAATCCAAACCTGATCCGTCACCCGACAATATAAGTGTTGTTTGCATCGTTACGGCTCGATAAAATCGAGCCCAAAATTTTCTCCTCCGTGAATTGACGGCGATGATGCTTGCCTCCATTTCATTCCCTGACCGCGACGATCTCCCCCGAGCACGACGATCTCCCCTTGCTCCCCCGAGTTTCCCTTGAATCGACGAGTGCGACGATCTCCCACGAGCTCCCCTTGCTCCCCACCGAACATTATTTTGTTATCGTCTTTGAATGCATATTACATCATTTTTATTTGGTAAATGATATCTATGACACTATACCAACTTTTTGTTATCAATGTTTCATTACATATAGTGTCCAATATGAATGCTAGATATGCGCCGATATCTCCCCCGATATCCGATATGAAAACCCCCATCCGATACGATCCTGATATCCGATATTTAAAACTTGGAGAAGAGAGAGAGAGAGAGAGGGCGAGAGAAAGGAGTAGGCAAAAAGGAGAGGGAGGGAAGAGGGAGTTGCAAATAGCATCCCTAAAGGCGTTTTGGAAAAACATATTAAAATTAGAAAAGTGTATCTGCCCAGGGCGGTAATTGCTAATAAAATATAAAAGGAGAAATAAGTGCTAGTTGAGGGTTAGTTGAGGGGTTGTATCTGCAATTTACTCAAAAAAAAAAAGGAATTGCTTGCACGATTAGTTGTTGAAGCATGTAATCTTTTGCTTCTATCGGATGCAACGGGCCTACTTACTATGTACCAATGAGTAGCCGTAGCATCAACTGCACTTATGTAGTTTGGGTGAGGTGAACTTACGTACATTGCTGTCAGCTTTAAAATATGTTCAATGAAGCATTTTTTAGGTATGTCATGCGACAGTCCTCAAGGCATTTTGCATGTACAATGCTCGGAGTCATGTACAAGAGGAACACACTTTGCAGGTTTAGGTTTTCCTGTAGCTTTCAGCTTATTTCCCATCCTTTGCCTCAATTTTAAACTGTCGAGCTTCAGATTGTTTGAGCATATTTGAACGTGGAGTGGGAAGTTAAAGGTATCGTAGATATTGTAGGTATTCACTATAATATAAAAATATTTAGTTTTCGAGTCCTAGTAGTATTCGGAATTCTTTGATCTTGTATGCGTCTATATAAGGAGAAGATTTCCTATAATTATATGTAATTGTATTTTCTCCCGATAATCAATAACGATGTAGTTCTTTAGAGTCAATAAAGATCTACTTTTGTAAATCTATCATGATATTAGAGAAACAAGTTTAAGTTCCTTTCTTCCCGCAATTCGAATCTTTTTTGTTTTCCTTCAATTTGTGTCTTTAGGAGATGGTGGATAGTCTTTCGTTCATAATTGTTCTTCAGCATCCCTAGTTTCCTTTTTGTTCTTAGTATTTTTTTTCTTTGACTAATTTTGTTCTTTGCCATCTTAGTTTTCAGCCATCCGTCTTTGTTTTCTCGTCTTTATCTTCAACAATTTGACAGACTTATTATCCTTGTGTGTTTTTGTTCTCTGTTTAGGTTCAGATTTGTATTCGAGTTTCAAAAATCCTTTTTATTTTGTTTCGTCCATAATCTTCTAAATTTGCAGCAATGTCTGATTAGCATCGCGAGTTCAGATTTGTTTAGTAGGATCTGGCCCGTCAAATTGAGATTCCTGTGTCTTTGTGACACGGTGAATGGAGGGATTTGATTAGTCATAATCATAGTCACCTTCAATCTAAGCTTGAAGCTTGAGGGAGATTCAGATTCTTTGTTTTGAAGTCTGGTGTGCACCCAGTTTAAATCTAGTTAGACCCAGTTCCTGAACACGTGAATTCAGACATCTTTCTCAGATCAAAGATATCACCTCATGCCTCAGAATTCTCTCACAATTCCGGCCAGTTCAGCAAACAAATACTTCGCCCACAGATCGACAATTTCATTTCATAATATGTTCAAAATCTGTTCGCGATCTATTTACATGATCTGGGTGTTAGGTGGTTGGTAAGCAGCACTAGGAGTCAGGCTGAGATCGGTGTTCAAAGATGGCTTGACTACGGAAGCGTGTAATGATTGTACAAGCAGCAAGCGGCAGAGGTGGCTAACTGGCAGCGTTAATAGCCTCTGGCGACGATCAACAATAGGTGGCAAGTGATAGTGAAACTTGTGATGCTCAATGAGGTCCCCCGTGCTTGATGGTAAGGTGCCGTGAAAAAAAAAAGAACGGGTATGGTCACAGTCGCGGTCTCGGCCGCCGACTCGGTGAGCACTGAGACGGATCGGTCTCGGCGACTCGGATCGGTGTCGGGCGATACGCGCGCTACATAGAAACCTCAAAAAATTCTGAAAAAATCACGAGAAATCTTAAAAATGTAGACATCTACATTCATGTATTACATGTCCAAAACATATCACCTAGCATACTAAACATAAAGCGAAAGTATAAATACACGCGTCATCACTAGAAGCATAATAAAATACATGACAATATAGTAAATTGCACAAACTACATTCAAATACATGCTAATGTAGTTATTTTCACATTGAATTGCGATGAGGCACAAAATCATTATCATAATCAT
>JAVJIF010027369.1:0-56709 GCA_038442645.1 Agave tequilana | reverse complement strand
TACTTTTCCCACTTTCTTTTGCAAAGACTCTTCGTTCCCCGATAATTAGGCCAAATAGTCTGCAAAGACCAAAAACTCCGGTATCAGCTGAGAGAGCCATTTAGTCCAATCATATACTGCCACCTGTCGTTGGTCCGTGGACTAGCGGTTCGAGATATCATCGCCAACGGGGTCAAGATCGAACTGCCACGATTTGAAAGACAGCGCGGCAATCTGCTCTCTCCGCTGTCCACACCACACCACACCACACCACACCCCCCAACCCTCCTCTCCTCTCTTTATCACACAAAATGTACAAAAACGAACAGCCCTCACCAAAAGGAGTGGGCCCCACGCTCTCCCTCCTTCTCCTTGCTCTGTAGCTGTCCCTAGATATTTATTCCCATCTTCATCTCTCAAGAGCTCATTGCGCGGATCTGATTCTCTCCGTCTCAAAAAACAGATTTGATCCCTAGAACGAAGATGAGGGAGATCATCAGCATCCACATAGGGCAGGCAGGGATCCAAGTGGGGAACTCCTGCTGGGAGCTCTACTGCTTGGAGCATGGCATCCAGCCTGATGGCAACATGCCCAGGTGAAATTCCTCTTCGATTTGAAGTTCAAACTGCTTGATTGTGTCAAAAAAAAAACCCTTTTTTTTTTTGGTTTTTTTTTTTTTGGGGTGCAAGATCTGCGGAAATTAAAGTTGAAGAAAGCATGTTGAAATTTTGTGAGCTCTTGTGCAGT
This sequence comes from Agave tequilana, assembly GCA_038442645.1. NCBI lineage: Eukaryota > Viridiplantae > Streptophyta > Magnoliopsida > Asparagales > Asparagaceae > Agave > Agave tequilana. The sequence continues at coordinate 55,982 of JAVJIF010027369.1, read as the reverse complement.
GATGCAACAGTTGGATCTGCCCATGATGCGTTCAACACGTTCTTCAGCGAGACGAGCGCAGGAAAGCACGTGCCCAGGGCCATCTTCCTAGATCTGGAGCCAACTGTGATCGATGAGATCAGGACCGGAACTTACCGCCAGCTTTTCATCCGGAGCAGCTCATTTCGGGAAGGAGGATGCTGCTAACATTTTGCCAGGGGGCACTACACTGGTAACTGAACTGAACTAATTTGACGGGATTTGGTGATGTTTTGGGGGATTTGTTGGCGTTGATGTTGGTTTTTTTCTGTTTGTGGGATTGCAGTGGGGAAGGAGATTGTGGATCTGTGCCTTGATCGAGTGAGGAAGTTGGCGGACAACTGCACTGGGTTGCAGGGTTTCATGGTGTTCAATGCTGTTGGTGGTGGCACTGGATCTGGGTTGGGGTCCTTGTTGCTGGAGAGGTTGTCTGTGGATTATGGCAAGAAGTCGAAGCTCGGGTTCACAATCTACCCCTCTCCTCAGGTATACAAGGATCGTAACCGATGAATAATATTTCACATTTAAACATCTAGATTGTAGATGCTTGTTTCACGTAAGAGCCAAGGCTACTGGAATCTGGAATTAATATTTTGTTGGTGATTGACAAACCTAATGAAATCGTCACTTGGATCTAATGTTCATCTCAAATGACACTAGTCTATCTTCACTCATGTAGATGTAGATCCCATATTGTTCTCAGATTTATTACAAGGACACAATTAATTTAGTGAATTCCGATATGTATATATGAACTGACCTTCATATGAGTTATAAGAAGTCTGTGTGACAACCCAAAAATTATCAGAATTTCACAAGAAAATTTGATGTTTGCTATTTGCAATGTATTCCATTTAAGATTTTAAGAAGATTGCATCTTCCAGCATGCTTCTTCTGTTTTAGTGCATGATTTACTTCAGAGTAAACTGATTTAGAGCTCATTTTATATGGTATTTTCCCTTGGAACAACCTTTAGAATTGACTGTTAATCTACTTATTGTGAGCTCAAGAATTATTCTGTTAATGTTTGTTTACTTTAAACATGTGGGGTGTTAAATTGTGCCCTGATTATTGCAGTCTATGATTATGCACCTCTTGGTGCTTTACAATGTAGAGACATCATAGTCCTTACTTTTTTTTGGGCATATTTGTAGCCATCTTTTTCTTACCTCGCAATGCTTGATGAATGCAGTTTCTACTGCAGTTGTGGAGCCATACACAGCGTCCTCTCCACTCATGCTTTGCTCGAACACACCGATGTCACAGTACTTCTCGACAATGAAGCCATATATGACATTTGCCGCAGATCCTTGGATATCGAGAGGCCAACGTATACCAACCTTAACCGGTTGATATCTCAGGTCATATCCTCTCTGACTACTTCACTCAGATTTGATGGAGCCATTAACGTGGATATCACGGAGTTCCAGACCAATCTCGTGCCATATCCCAGAATCCATTTCATGCTCTCTTCTTATGCTCCTGTGATCTCTGCGGAGAAAGCATACCATGAGCAGCTTTCAGTGCCTGAGATCACAAGCGCTGTGTTTGAACCGTCAAGCATGATGGCAAAGTGTGATCCAAGGCATGGCAAGTACATGGCCTGTTGCCTGATGTATCGTGGAGATGTTGTGCCCAAGGATGTTAACGCTGCAGTGGCCACGATCAAAACCAAGAGGACCATCCAATTTGTTGACTGGTAAGCTTCACATCTCATATTTTAACTCTGCAAATGTACGAGTTGGGCTACTTGCTTCTTCTCAACATTCAGTAGGACCAATGTAATCATTTAAGCGACAATTGCCATGTTCTTCAGTTGAGCAATTTTGATAATCATCACAAGTTTCTTTTAAACTAAGCCATGCTCAGTTTGGTCATAAAGGTTGTGTACACTAGTAATCTAGTCAACAATTGTTCAAATGTGTTCCTTGAAATTTCCTATTGCAGGTCACCAAAATGCTAAGCAATAACTGAAAACTGCAGTATGTACTTATACAAAGTAACTGCATGTACTATATCTAAAACATTTTAACTTGATAACTGCATTGATCATCTCTTTGAAGGTGTCCTACTGGTTTCAAGTGCGGAATCAACTACCAACCACCAACTGTGGTGCCTGGTGGCGACCTTGCCAAGGTGCAGCGCGCTGTGTGCATGATCAGCAACAACACTGCAGTGGCTGAGGTGTTCTCACGTATCGACCACAAGTTCGACCTCATGTATGCCAAGCGCGCGTTCGTTCACTGGTATGTTGGTGAGGGTATGGAAGAAGGGGAGTTCTCAGAAGCCCGAGAGGATCTTGCAGCCCTCGAGAAGGATTACGAGGAGGTCGGAGCGGAAGGCGTGGATGAGGATGCGGATGAAGGAGAAGACTATTGAGCTCTTGGAATTTTTACAGTGCAAATTGCTTGGTTCATCAAGCCCTCTGGTGCCTGTATATCATTCATATACTCTCCATTTGGCTTTTCCATCGTGTGTTTTTGATGTTCTCTCTCACTGTATTTTAGTTTCCTTGCTTTAAGATTTTAATTGAGACGTTTATCGTTCTTTTTTGGTTCTGTTAACATTTGCCCTGTTATTTCTGTTACCTTAAACAAAGATATAGGTGAATCACATTAAGCAGGTCGAGTTAAGATGGCTGCTGATAAATAGAGTAACAAGGCATGACCTTTATGTGAGTAGTTTTTCTGTTACTCTGTAGTTGATATGGCTGTGAAACAAATAAGCTGCTCGCGAATATTTTGTGTTTGGATCAATATTTAGTTTGAATTTAGTTGCACAAATTGTTTGAATTTATAAATGCGTTCAAAACTCTAGTAGGCCTACTCAAATTTGGCTCGAACAAGTTTGTGATATTTTAAATACAAATCATATCACTGTTATGAACATGTAAAAACTCTTCTAGTTTCCTGCTTTCAAGAACAGATGGATCGAAATGGAAGGCACACATCCTTCATACGTTAAGATGGCCAAACATATACTTAGAAGAAGGTGAAAATAAAAATTAAGTAAATTTCTTAAAAATAAACTTTAGATCTGTGATGCAGAAATAATTTGGATCCGTCTGAGTCCCAAAAATTACAATCAAAGTAATTAAAATTGTTGGTGTTTGCAGGATTGAGATATTCAATATTGCAATATTGGAAAGCATTATAATGTTATTTGCTCTTTGACATTACTGGGTGGATCCCGCCATGGAAAGACTTGTATCTCAGCATCATGCACCATTTTTTTTTAACTCGTATAATCCAATTCCAAGCCAACCTACAAAACTTAGCCCAGCACATTGCAGTTACAGTTACAATTTTGCAAAGAAGAATCCAGCTGGGCTCAGCTTCCACCAATGTGTGAGAAAACAGCTTAAAGATTCCTCATAGAACAAAGGCGTCACTGCTCTTCACTCTCCTCTCCGACCCGTCAGGGCTCGAATCACCTTTTCCATGGGCAACACCATTGGCAACCTTCTTGTCTCTCTCATCTTCCTCATCATCATCACTGTACTCACTCTCATAGTCATCGTATTCCTCTTCTTCCTCATCTTCCTCCTCTTCAATACCTTCCTCTGCAGCCGCCCCTTCTTCCACCACATGGCCTCTCGTCCCTGCCCGGCTCCGTTTCAGGACTTTTAGTTTTATATTTGTTTTCCGATCACAGCCTGTCCAAGCATCACACAGGCAGAGGGAGCTCAGATTGTAGCTCCCCTCTGCAGGAGCCTGAAACTTACCCATCACCAATCTTGACCCGCTTCTCACCTTCTCAACAGCCTCTCTTACTGCCGCATTTATTTCCTTCAAGCTTGCTCCTAGACTCTCCTTTGTTTCTTGAATTGCCTTGGACGCAGCAGCAACAGCAGCAGCAGCAGCCTCATTCATAGAACTGACCTTCAGAGACAACCACACCTCGTTGGACACTGGGTCAGCAAGCAACAGCCAAAAGTTCTCCTCCCTGGGGAATGGGTAGTACGGCAATGAGGAAGGGCACCTATCAGGCCATTCTTGCGCCTGAGGAAAACCCAAGCATACATAGTGACAATGTCGCCCTCTTGTATACCATCTTCCCCTTCGGTCTCACAGGTGATGTCAACAGTGATGGAAGGGAACATATCCAGAACAACTTCAATATCATGTGCTTCGGATGGAGAGAGACCATCAACCTGAGTCAGTAGGTCAGCACGGTCCTCGACAGTCATGTCTTGTAGTTCTTGCAATGTCCGCACTCTCTGTAAAATATTACAAAACCATAAACTTATCAAGATAAAGTAAAGAACAAAAATCAGACAAAATGTATCTCGAGAAAACTGGAATTGAATTCAAGCTCTAATACCAATTATGATGATCAAGGACTCTCATTCGTGCAGAGCCATTAACTTATAGCAAATGATAAGTAACAACTAGCAACACAAGTCATGAAGGTATATAAAAAAATAATAATAAAATAAAGGAAAACAGAATGGTTTTGTATTTTTTTTTTTTTTTTTGGTGGGTGGTGAGGGTTGGGGGGTTGCAACCCCATCATGCAGGAATGTTTCTCCTTAATTCTGGCTATTAATATACTTTGAACTCTAGGAACAGTACGAGGGATATGGACCACGAATCGAACCCCCCCAAAAAAAAAACCAAAACACACACACACACCCCAAACACACACACAGACACACGCACGCACACACAACAAAACACACCGAATTGACAAAGGATAAAGAACACAGCTTTTTAATTAGCAAGAGCAGATATCAAGGCCAAAGCATGGAACAATCAGAAGCAGGGGGTAAGTATTTGAGTCCCAACTAATCATTACATGATTATGAACAGGACTAAATTATATGATTATGAATAAGGACATAGTTCATGGTGGTAAACGTGTCAAAAAATTGACAAATTCATACCATCAACCATGCCAAGTGAGAACAGTGACTGTTTCAGTTTCACTTTCTATAGGAGGAGGAGGAGAAGAAGAAAATGCATAACAATGATATGCTGCTAAATGCAAGAAAAAAGAGCAAACAACCATATCCGATTACCTTTCGTCCAATTTTTTAACAGTAGTCTCGCTGACATGTGGAAGCTGCAAAAAGGACGCTATACCTTCTGAATTTCCTCCAGTTACTTTTTTTGCACTGAGAGGAACTGCCTGCAGTTGTTTGAGATCAAGATACAGCAAAGGTTAAAAGATTGACGCATACTAATCCACAAGTTAAACATAGTCAGCATGATAATTAATCAAATAAATGGAAACAGCATAATTGAGGAAAAAATTTACATCAATTAGCAGGTAACATGATTAATGTCTTTTTAGATGCAAAGTAGAAAATTAATCCAAGAAAGTTGTTATGCTAAAGGAATGGGGTGACGCTTTCAGTAATTCCTACAGCATAAAGAAGTAACCTATCAAGATAATTTTGTTTTCCTATCTGGATGGTATTGATTGCCTTGATGAAGTGAAGGGATCAGTAAGCCCCACCCTGGATCCTTAATCTCCCTTAATCTTGAATCAGTTATCTTGAATCATTCTCAGTGGAGAAGAATTCTCCAACCCAGAATAGAGACAGTTTCTTAGGGGTTGGGTCCTGACACAGTTGGAATGGGTGGGGAGTTGGGCATTCAGGGTTCAGAAAAGGTTCAGGAGCAGCAATAACTGCCAGCATACTGACCACAACCCAAGATCTCCAAAGTGCACCTTTTTGGCACAGTGGATTGTTGTCCATGACTAGTCTTACTGGCAAATAGTGGAAACACCCAGAGGAGTGGGTAGCGTGCTTGCACATAAAGCGGTAAAAGGAGGAGGCAGACAATTTGGCAGAGTGTACTCGCTCAAAAGCTGAAGGTTGATGATTCGATCAGATGACCATAACCTGTTCCTAGTTTCTCTGGCTAGGAATGGGTAGCAAATTCGATGGCAGGTTAACAGTCAGTAATAAAGTTTTATTAAACCTTCCAGGGAAATAGAAGTAATTACTAATAAATCGCCTGGATGATACATTGAGAAAGCTCAAGTACACCTACGGCCGGCCTCAGCCATCCATGTCCTTGGGAAGTGTGTGGTATTATAGCCATCTGCACATAAAAGACAAATGCATTAGTGCATTATGTATGAGAAGTTGATTGTGGTGAAGAAATAGTGTCCACACGGAAAGTCACAAATGTAAATTTAAGTATTCCTTGGTGGAAAGAAGGGATAAACAAAACCAGGAAGCATAATGAAAACATCAATACTGTTGAATGAGCATTACAAGCATTCGAGTAAGTTTGTTCCATTGAAAAATTATATTAAAAAAATAAACAGTAGCAGCAATCAGTTGATGGCATTCATTATAAATGCATAAATGGGGATGTTCACAAAAAGAAAACATTGGAGAACTATATCCATCTGAGAAGCAATCACTATCAGACTTCAGTACAGTGTGAAGGAGACTGTTCAAACCGATAATACTAGGGCTTCTTGAGATGGTCGTATCCGCTTGAGTATGCATAGACGATGAATACAAATAGGACATGCATTGTTTTTTTTTTTTTAAATAATATGATAAAGTAAAATAGCAGAAATCTTAAACCACTTGCTATGGGATATACAAAGATCACACTTGTAACTGACAGGACCTCAATTAATTTAGATATAAGTGGCTGACCAGAAAATTTTCTATTGTATCCTAAGTCATGGCGAAACATGCCTATTACTATGCAAGCCAAAAGAGAATGGGAGATATATAGGACTCTCTTCGAGTGTAAGATTCGGTTCAAAGGATTCTGGAACTGTTTCCAAGAATCAAAAAGAACCCTAGAAGTCAAGCGTGTTTAGATATTTTTTTGCCAAGTGTCTTCTGTTGAAATTTGCACTAGCAGCCCTATCAAGAAAAGAATATAGTGTAGGTAACCTACGACAGTTTGGAAAGGTATCTACCCGTACTAATATTTGAATTTCTTACAAGATTAAGAATCATATTCCCAAATTTTTGTGATTTTTATTTAAACATGCAAAAAATGATTAAAATAAATAAATAGAATGAAACTCTAGCTTAATCAGACATCATAATGTTGCCTTCACTTCTCTGAAACCAATTCGAACTTATAACAATCTTCTAGACTTGCACGCCTCCGTCCATAAATTCAATCAAAGTAGTTATGAAAGATAATGCATCTGCATGTTATGAAGATGTTTGGTTGACCTTTGGAAGCTAGGAACCATGGAGAATTAAAGGTGAACCATGTTTGTTTGCTTGTACAACTTCCCAAAAAACTGCAGAGAGTAAACACTTGGTCTTCAATAACCCTACTGATGTGAAACCGTGGGTGCGTGCCATGTAAGGGATCAGTGATGTAATCGAACTCGCTACGTTTCACCAAATAAAATGATCTTCGGCAGGAAAGTAATGAAAAACTAACAATGTCAAACAAATAGATTTTACAAATTATTGCATGCTAGCTTTGAACATTTCTAATCTCAGAAAGATCTAATTACAATAGCTATATCATGCATGACAAGTTCTATTATCAATATCAATAATAAGCGATCAAAGAAATTGCAGTCACATCTCACCATATAGTGGACAACATGAGATAAAGATAATACTTTAGAGATGAATTAACTGATGTATAGTTCAACTAATAAGTAAATTGTTTTGAAATAAACTTATAGATAAAGAACTCGCCGTCATACTCCAAGGAAAAACTAAGAAGCACGTTTTAAGTACCCGTAGCCGCTGTTGTTGCTGGAATTTTGTTGCTGCTGGTTCTGCTCTGTTCTGTTGCTTCTGTTGATGCTGGTCTGCTGTTGCTGCTCCTGCTGGTTGCTGCTCCTGCTGCGTGCTACTGCTGCTGTTGCTATTGCATGCTGTTGCTGCTGCAGTATACTGCTGCTGCTGCTCCTGTTGTAGTTGCTGGTGACACTAATTTTGAGCCCATGAGATTTTCTAGAAGAGAAAGTCCATCCAAATTACCATTTCCGGAAACTGCTTCTCCCATTTTCTAGAAATGGGTTTGATTGCAGTTAGTCTATTGGTTTTCTGCTGCTTGATTATTCAGCATGAGGGTTTGGCTGTGAGCCAGAACAGCAGCATTGCCCCCTTAAGGCCAAAGGTTGTGGATGTGGGAGCTATTTTCACGTTTTAATTCGAAAATTTGAAGGGCTGCAAAAAGGACGCTATACCTTCTGAATTTCCTCCAGTTACTTTTCTTGCACTGAGAGGAACTGCCTGCAGTTGTTTGAGATCAAGATACAGAAAAGGTTAAAAGATTGACGCATACTAATCCACAAGTTAAACATAGTCAGCATGATAATTAATCAAATAATGGAAACAGCATAATTGAGGAAAAAATTTACATCAATTAGCAGGTAACATGATTAATGTCTTTTTAGATCAAGATAGAAAATTAATCCAAGAAAGTTGTATGCTAAAGGAATGGGGTGACGCTTTCAGTAATTCCTACAGCATAAAGAAGTAACCTATCAAGATAATTTTGTTTTCCTATCTGGATGGTATTGATTGCCTTGATGAAGTGAAGGGATCATTAAGCCCCACCCTGGATCCTTAATCTCCCTTAATCTTGAATCAGTTATCTTGAATCATTCTCAGTGGAGAAGAATTCTCCAAACCCAGAATAGAGACAGTTTCTTAGGGGTTGGGTCCTGACACAGTTGGAATGGGTGGGGAGTTGGGCATTCAGGGTTCAGAAAAGGTTCAGGAGCAGCAATAACTGCCAGCATACTGACCACAACCCAAGATCTCCAAAGTGCACCTTTTGGCACAGTGGATTGTTGTCCATGACTAGTCTTACTGGCAAATAGTGGAAACACCCAGAGGAGTGGGTAGCGTGCTTGCACATAAAGCGGTAAAAGGAGGAGGCAGACAATTTGGCAGAGTGTACTCGCTCAAAAGCTGAAGGTTGATGATTCGATCAGATGACCATAACCTGTTCCTAGTTTCTCTGGCTAGGAATGGGTAGCAAATTCGATGGCAGGTTAACAGTCAGTAATAAAGTTTTATTAAACCTTCCAGGGAAATATAAGTAATTACTAATAAATCGCCTGGATGATACATTGAGAAAGCTCAAGTACACCTACGGCCGGCCTCAGCCATCCATGTCCTTGGGAAGTGTGTGGTATTATAGCCATCTGCACATAAAAGACAAATGCATTAGTGCATTATGTATGAGAAGTTGATTGTGGTGAAGAATAGTGTCCACACGGAAAGTCACAAATGTAAATTTAAGTATTCCTTGGTGGAAAGAAGGGATAAACAAAACCAGGAAGCATAATGAAAACATCAATACTGTTGAATGAGCATTACAAGCATTCGAGTAAGTTTGTTCCATTGAAAAATTATATTAAAAAAATAAACATTAGCAGCAATCAGTTGATGGCATTCATTATAAATGCATAAATGGGGATGTTCACAAAAAGAAAACATTGGAGAACTATATCCATCTGAGAAGCAATCACTATCAGACTTCAGTACAGTGTGAAGGAGACTGTTCAAACCGATAATACTAGGGCTTCTTGAGATGGTCGTATCCGCTTGAGTATGCATAGACGATGAATACAAATAGGACATGCATTGTTTTTTTTTTTTTTTTTAATAATATGATAAAGTAAAATAGCAGAAATCTTAAACCACTTGCTATGGGATATACAAAGATCACACTTGTAACTGACAGGACCTCAATTAATTTAGATATAAGTGGCTGACCAGAAAATTTTCTATTGTATCCTAAGTCATGGCGAAACATGCCTATTACTATGCAGGCCAAAAAGAGAATGGGAGATATATAGGACTCTCTTCGAGTGTAAGATTCGGTTCAAAGGATTCTGGAACTGTTTCCAAGAATCAAAAAGAACCCTAGAAGTCAAGCGTGTTTAGATATTTTTTTGCCAAGCGTCTTCTGTTGAAATTTGCACTAGCAGCCCTATCAAGAAAAGAATATAGTGTAGGTAACCTACGACAGTTTGGAAAGGTATCTACCCGTACCAATATTTGAATTTCTTACAAGATTAAGAATCATATTCCCAAATTTTTGTGATTTTTATTTAAACATGCAAAAAATGATTAAAATAAATAAATAGAATGAAACTCTAGCTTAATCAGACATCATAATGTTGCCTTCACTTCTCTGAAACCAATTCGAACTTATAACAATCTTCTAGACTTGCACGCCTCCGTCCATAAATTCAATCAAAGTAGTTATGAAAGATAATGCATCTGCATGCTATGAAGATGTTTGGTTGACCTTGGGAAGCTAGGAACCATGGAGAATTAAAGGTGAACCATGTTTTTTGCTTGTACAACTTCCAAAAAACTGCATAGAGTAAACACTTGGTCTTCAATAACCCTACTGATGTGAAACTGTGGGTGCGTGCCATGTAAGGGATCAGTGATGTAATCAAACTCGCTACGTTTCACCAAATAAAATGATCTTCGGCAGGAAAGTAATGAAAAACTAACAATGTCAAACAAATAGATTTTACAAATTATTGCATGCTAGCTTTGAACATTTCTAATCTCAGAAAGATCTAATTACAATAACTATATCATGCATGACAAGTTCTATTATCAATATCAATAATAAGCGATCAAAGAAATTGCAGTCACATCTCACCATATAGTGGACAACATGAGATAAAGATAATACTTTAGAGATGAATTAACTGATGTATAGTTCAACTAATAAGTAGATTGTTTTGAAATAAACTTACAGATAAAGAACTCGCCGTCATACTCCAAGGAAAAACTAAGAAGCACGTTTTAAGTACCCGTAGCCGCTGTTGTTGCTGGAATTTTGTTGCTGCTGGTTCTGCTCTACTCTGTTGCTTCTGCTGATGCTGGTCTGCTGTTGCTGGTGGTTGCTGGTGGCTGCTGCTCCTGCTGGTTGCTGCTCCTGCTGCGTGCTACTGCTGTTGTTGCTATTGCATGCTGTTGCTGCTGCAGTATACTGCTGCTGCTGCTCCTATTGTAGTTGCTGGTGACACTAATTTTGAGCCATGAGATTTTCTAGACAGAGAAAGTCCATCCAAATTACCATTTCCGGAAACTGCTTCTCCCATTTTCCAGAAATGGGTTTGATTGCAGTTAGTCTATTGGTTTTCTGCTGCTTGATTATTCAGCATGAGGGTTTGGCTGTGAGCCAGAACAGCAGCATTGCCCCCTTAAGTCCAAAGGTTGTGGATGTGGGAGCTATTTTCACGTTTTAATTCGAAAATTTGAAGGGCTGCAAAGCTGGCAATTGAGCTCTCAGTTAAGAATGTAAACAAAATCCAAACATCCTTTCTGGGACAAGGTTAAATGTTGTGGTCCCACAACACCAACTGCGGTGGGCTTCATAGCAGTGTGGAAAGTATTGAAGATTTTCTGTGGTGTTAATTTAAATTATTTTGATTGTCATTGCTGGTCTGTAAAATTTAAGTTTCTGCTTTGGTAGAGATTTGAATTTCTTGATTCCTATCATGACTGGGGATGTCATAGGGAGTTATTTTATAGTTACTTCACTCAATATCTGGTTAGAGCTTGAAATTTCCTATGTTTTATTTACTATCTTGGAATATGTAGCTTTGGAATCCTGAGTTCGAGTATGAACTGATTTTTCAAAGTACGAGAGTCGTTGTAATCTGTGTTTATAGAGTATCTGCAACTTGTTTCTTGGATGAGTTTTACAATCACCACTCTTCTTGCGCAGCATTGCACCTGATGGTGAATGATGTTGTCGCCATACTAGGCCCACAATCATCAGTGATTGCCCATGTTATCTCCCATGTTGCGAATGAACTTCATGTCCCGCTTCTTTGGAGCCACAGACCCGTCTCTTTCTTCCTTTGAATATCCTTATTTCGTGCGAACAACTCAGAATGATTACTTCCAAATGAAAGCAGTAGCCGATTTTGTGAAGTACAACACATGGAGAGAGGTAATTGCCATCTTTGTAGATGATGATTATGGGAGAGGAGGGATATCAGCATTAGGTGATGCCTTGGAAACTTTTCGCTCTAAGATTTCCCATAAAGTTGCTTTCCCTCCCAATGTTGTAGAGAAGGGGTTGTAAAAGATAGAGAAGGCGACAGGGAAAAGAGAGTGCAGTCAAGAGAATCTTTTGTCTTTGAGTTTTTCTTTAGAAAATAGAGAGGACATAGAGAATGGAAGGAAAAAAAAGCTGAGACCAGAGGAGAGATTTCAAATTTCATCGATTCATCCATCCCTAAACAAGATACATGCAATGGCCTATATAGGCATACATCCACAACTTCCCACTACAAGCAATAACTACCCATTATCATACTCATAACTACACACAACTACACATGATGGCCTATAACTATCACCACTCACACACAACTGAAAAACATGCAAATACAAAAGAAAATACAAGTAAAGACAGTAAAAAAATACACTGAAATACAAATAAAAGTGGAGCTAAAATGTCCCCATCAATTCCCCAAATGGGAGAGAACTCGACCCCGTCGAGTCAACTGCAGAGTTGCTCACTGCTGTAAATTTATTTCTTGCATCTCAGATTACTAGTCAAGCTGCATCGTAAATTCATCATCTAAAATGTTATCAATTTCTCTGCTGTATAGGATGAATATCTGGAAGTGAAAAAAATGAATGACTCTCAAGAATTGGCTCAAGATAAGGCTCATCAACCAGTGGATTGTTTATGGATAATCAAGACGTTGTAAATCACTTAGTCTTCAATATTGAAAATAGAGCTGATGACAAATCTATAACATAAGTATTGTAATTTAAATTCTTTTAAGATTTTGAAAAGACCAGCACTATGGGCATGCAAATCTTTAACAGTTTCCTAGAGAAACCATTTCGGACGAATCCGAACCATCACAAAATTGTCAACACTAAAAGCTTTAAATTTCTTTCCTGATGTCAAACCATAACTTATAATTAGCGTTGCTTGTTCTAATGTATCACTGATTTTTCATGTGTAGAGCTTGCATGTGTGTGACAAATATGATACAGACTCAGATGTTTAGACCTAAAATGCAGACTCAGAAACTCTATAATGAAGTATAGTAGAGAACTTAACTTAGTGTCTATCATTACTAAAGAGTCTTCCAAAAGATAGCCAGTGGACTTTAACTCTCTATTGGATATTAAAGTTTTAGGCACTTAGTTCAGTGGTCATCAATATACACGACCTCGATCAAAAGGGATTATCAAGCGAATCATTCTAACTGTGTGTGGCAATTTACCTGTTATTTTAACGATGTCAAGTGAGATCCTAACAGGTAAAGTCTGAAAGAAAGCACATCTAGGTTTAACTGTAATAGCAGAAAAGTTAATGATAAGTAGAACATTAGTTTCTTTCATAACGGTACCCTTCAAGTCTTTGGCTATAGATTGACCATAGATGGTAAAATCCCTGATATGTCCCAACATCCTTTGTCACTATATAGTTTCAAAACTTATCCTCATAGACATGGATGTTTATTGGGATAAGAATTGTGATTTGCCCTCTAGTGACAACTCATCAACCTGCTTTTTAAATTCAGTTTGCTCGGTAGGATTCAACCTAAGGTGTGGCAAGTCAGGAAGGCTAGCCTCTGGTGTTAAGTCAACAACATGTTGGATATCACGTGTCGGTGGTAGCTTGTGCAGGAGGTCTTCAGACAAGACATCATCAAACTCCATAGTTACAGGGGTGACTTCAGAGAGAAACAAAGTATTGTCTTCAGGAAAGACATTAGTAAACTCCGTAGGTACTAGGATCACCTTGAGAGGACTCGAAGTACTAAATTTTTCAATGTTATCACCCTGAATTTCTTCGTCAGAGACATAGTTTTCAGGTTCTTTCACCTGGTATATGAATTCTTCAGAGTCAGCTGACCCTGTTATAGACAGTTTATCAGTGACAACTATGAATGGGCTCGGTGTCGGCAGTAGAGGAGGAAGATGTTGACGACTAGGGTAGATAACGACACTAGGTGTTGACAGTAAAGGAGGAAGAAACTCTGAATTTGTAACAGATGGTTCCTTAACTTTAGCTAATGACAAGCGTTGGACAGTTGACCACAATGTGCTCATACCCTGACACTTGTTACCCTGAATTGCAAGATGATAAGAAGTGGACTTCATTACTTGATCCAACCTAGTTATGCAACTCAAAATTTCATTTAGCCTTTGGAGGATTTTAGAGTTGGTGTCCATATTAGCAGTTTGGGATTCACTAGCCATTTATTATTATTTTTTATATATGTTTATGCAAGAAAAAGAAAAAGAAAGCAGCAATTTTTTTTAAGAAAATGCCTAAAGAAAATATTTTTTTTACCTAAAACATAGTGTTCCTGCCTAACCTTGCTCTAATACCAAACTGATGTGAAACGGTGGGTGGGTGCCATGTAAGGAATCAGTGATGTAATCGAACTCGTCACGTTTCACCAAATTAAATGATCTTCGACAGGAAAGCAATGAAAAACTAACAATGTCAAACAAATGGATTTTATAAAATATTGCATGCTAGCTTTGAACATCTCTAATCTCAGTAAGATCTAATTACAATAGTTATATCATGCATGACAAGTTCTATTATCAATATCAATGATAAGCGATCAAAGGAATTGCAGAGTCACACATCTCACCATATAGTGGACAACATGAGATAAAGATAATACTTTAGAAATGAATTAACTGATGTATAGTTCAACTAATAAGTAGATTGCTTTGAAATAAACTTACAGATAAAGAACTCGCCATCATACTCCAAGGGAAAACTAAGAAGCACGTTTTAAGTACCCGTAACCGCTACTGCTGCTGGAATTTTGTTGCTGCCGGTTCTGCTCTGCTCCGATGCTTCTGCTGCTGCTGCATGCTACTGCTGCTGTTGTTGCTGCAGTATACTGCTGCTGCTGCTGCTCCTGTTGTAGTTGCTGGTGACACTAATGTTGTAGAGAAGGGGTTGTAAGAGATAGAGAAAGAGACAGGGAAAAGAGAGTGCAGTCAAGATAATCTTTTGTCTTTAAGTTTTTCTTTAGAAAATAGAGAGGACATAGAGAAGGGAAGGAAAAAAGAGGAGACCAGAGGAGAGATTTCAATTTCATCCATCCATCCATCCCTAAACAAGATACATGTAATGGCCTATATAGGCATACATCCACAACTTCCTACTATAAGCAATAACTACCTATTACCACACTCATAACTACACACAACTACTACACATGATGGCCTATAACTGCCACCACTCACGCACAACTGAAATACATGCAAATACAAAAGAAAATACAAGTAAATACAGTAAAAAATATACTGAAATACAAATAAAAGTGAAGCTAAAATATCCCCATCACCTACTGATCTACAAGAGATTACCAGGGAATGTATCCCCTGCTTTGTTAGCTAACCACCCCAAAGGCTTTGTGCATGAGTAAAAAAAAACTAGTGGATTCAAATTAGTTGATAAGAAATGTGCATAAAAAAAAATTCAGGCAATAAAGGCCAGGTTCAACTAAATCACCATCAATAATTCTTCAAGAAGACGAGGCGCAAGGTCTAGCATTCGCCTAAAATCACTCTGGAGGGCTGGAGATAGCAAAGCTGATTCACGAGTTAATTGTGCCTGAATCAGCAATTCCATCTGAAATTAACAGAAAGAGATAAAAGGGTAAGAAAGAAATTGCCAAGTCTTTGTGCAATGGCTGAATGCCTGTGTGATAATCATGTGGTCAGTAGGACCAGATCATGCATTGTTAAATATCTACATGGAAACACTACCTTAACTAAAGATGGATGTTGCTTCCAAAACTTTGCCTGCTCTGTCTTGATGTTCTTATGGTCCAGATTCAGTTCACTTCTCACTGCCACAAACAGTTTCTGAAGGGGTTCATCATCACTTCTCCGAACTGGCATTTCCATGTACTCTGCAGCCTTGATGAAGACATCCATAACCTTGCTGTATTTGATATTAGGTCAGCTACGAATGGATAGTCTCTGAGGACATACAAAATAAATGAGTTAACAGAATTACAGTGCCACTCAGAGCGGTGAGAATAAACAAAAAAATGAAACAGGTATTTGGTTACATGGTGTGCTTATATGACTACACAATTTTATTATATAGACTTATTATGTAGGATTCATGGTAAGGGCCTGTTTGGTTGTCATATGTGATCGTAAGTTGTAAGTGGTAAACTCTTTTACAGTTATAAGTGAGTTACATGCAAGTAAGTTTTACGGTATTTAGTTGGTAATGTAAAATTGTAAGTGGAAAGTGTATTCTGTTTTATGGTGTTTGGCCGTCGTAATGTGTAAGTCGTAACTTAAAAATTGACCACAAAATTAACTATTTGGTGATTTAAAATATTAAAAAAGCCAATAAATGCTGAAAATAGTAAATATAAAAAATATTAAATATTAAATAATTAAAAATTAATTAAATATATTAAAATATAATATGTTAAATATTAAAAAATAAAAATAAAAAATTAGGAAATATTAAATATATTGAATATTAAATAATTAAAATTTTAAACTGATAATCAAAACTTATTAGATTTATATTAAATATTACTAATCTATAAATAAAGTAAGAATTAAAATTAAATGGAATACATTGCATTTTTCTACTAATAAAAAAATTAATCTAGTAATAAAAAAGATTCTAATACTAAACATTATTAAATTATTAATAAAAACTTTAATCTAATAATTTATTTAATCTAATAATTAAAAAAGAATTTCTTATAATTTAAAAAATAATCTAATAAAATATTAATCTAATTACAATTAATTGTTAACAATACATATTTGCATGTAATTAATTGTTTGTGCTGCAAGCAGGCTGTAAGTGAGATTTGCATGACCACAAAATTAATTATGTTGCAAGTGAATAGTAAGTGAGATGCTAGTACATTTTACGACTTACGGTTCAAATAAACACCGTAAGTCGTAAGACGCAATTGTCACTTGCGACTTACGGGATTTTACGGTGAAACAAACACGCCCTAAATGGAGTGCCTGAACAAATAATGGGATTTGGCAAAGGCAATCGTCATAATCGAAGTTATTACCATCAAAATAGATTGGCATAGATTGGCTATGGATCATAAGGTTCCATGAAAGATTTGACAAAGTTCTACAACATTGTCAGCCAGTCAACTTGGCATGAATCCTTTCTTAATCAGTGCCCAGTTCCAGACAAGAAACAATGGACAGCAGAGGGATTCGTGTAGGCTCCTCGATACTCATGATCATTTAACTTCCATCAATATGCTTTATGCATAAACACAGAATCACACACACGTACATCTCACACTAATGATTTAGCATAAAAAACAAAATATGAGACATTGATTCTGCAAAACATCAAAAATTCCACCCACTTCCAACAAACAAAGACCATCCATAAGACATTGAAGGGCTAACTATTCTGCTAGGAGAGCCCAACTGTATAAATATTGGGAAGAAAGAAATTAGGACTCGTTTTATAGACCATCCTTGCTTCAACAACAGTCTGTCAAATCATTGTCTATTTGCATCTTAAAACTCAAACACCACACTCAGTCTCAATCAAAAAAATTACAGGTAGTAATTTCCAGATAGAATTAAACTCCGGATCAAACTTCTAAAAGTAAACTCACTAAATCAGAAATATCTAAAGACAAATTAAGCAAAAGATTCACCTTGGGCTAAAGAAGGCTTCATGAAATAATAGCATGTGGACAAAGTTTGATGCATAACGTAATTTCCAGTATACTTTGATGACCTTGAGAGATATAACTGCTATCATCAATGGAAGAAGTATGCAAACTCCAACTATTCCAAGCAAAAGTATTCCACCAGATGCTCCATCAAAATTCAGTAAGAACTGAGGTAAAGCAATCCCCATTTGAAGTCCCTGAAACACAGAAGCAGATCAAAGCACAGTGAAGAGGAGATAAAATGAAGCTCCTGAATTGTCAAATAGATGAACACAATAATACATGAAACTAAAGTATCCAGTGTGCATTATACCAATCAAGGTATGGGAGAGTTCACTACCTGACGGCCATCTGGGTGGCCATATTTTCAAAGTTCTCACGGAATATAGGATCAGTGAGGGCCTGGTATGCTTGGATATAAACTCCACAAAATACTTGTGTGCGTCTGAAACAGCAGCAAGCAGCTTAAGTCAAAATGAGAACCAAGCATTCTACATAGATTTCAATCAATGTTACGAAAGACGGAAAGATTGACAACCTGGATCAGGGTTTTCATCTGGATGGTAGAGAATTGAGAGTCTACGATACGCCTTCTTAATTTCAGTATCTGAAGCTCCCGGCTCTAGTCCAAGAATACTAAATGGCTCAAATGGTTGGCTCTGAGAAAATGAAAAAGAGAAGTTAATTCTCAAATTGGATATCTAGACATAATCACGAGGTATATGCCATTGTAGCTAGGTTCCGCGACTGCTAGATAATTAACTGTTGAATCCACCCTTGTTGCAACAGTAATTGCCAACTAATATAACATGGTGTCTTCCCCATGTTGGACCTATTAACAGGAAAAATAGGAATATAGATGTATGTCACAACTATATTCAGCCAAGCAGAGATAAATCTAAATTTTGAAACTCAGGCTAATTATTATGCTTCAAGCTCATTAGAAATAGTCGTCAGACTTTCCTAATTAATATGCAAGAATCAATTACTTATTGTCCTGGCTCAGTTTTTCTGTGATACCAATGCATTAGGACCAAACCCTGGTCACGGCTAATGGAAAAAGTATTGCTACCCCCCCCCCCCCCCCCCCACCCCCCCCAAAATCCCCCTACCCCCCCCCCCCCACCCCCCCCCCCCCCCCCCCCCCCAAAAAAAAAAAAAAAAAAAAAAAAAAAAAAAAACCCCACCCCACGCCACCCAAAGAAAAAAAAGGGAAAAGAAAGCGTGAAGGAGGGCGCTGAGATGGTGAAACAGCAAATCAGGAGAAAACCAAACAGCAAAAAATGGAAGGGCACAAAAATAAATGACAAAAGGGGAGAAATAGAGTAATAAAAGTCAGCCTTAAAGATAAAGTGACAACATGATATCTTGATCTCATGGATAGGGTACATGATTTATTTTCCTCACACTTTAGTGTCAACCTTTCTAGTATTGGATTTTGAGCCTTAATGGTGTTGTCTTACCTCTCGGCCATCTTAACTTTAGATATTTTTTTTCCCGTTGAAATTTGGATAGAGGCACATGACCGGAGGTTAATGAGGTGAGCTTTGGAGAGATGGTACATACAGAAGTTTAAATCCTTGGAGGGTTATTTAGGAAACCTAAAAAATGACAGACCTGAAAGGGAAACAGCAGAAATATGAAACGTGACGCGCAATGAGACAGATCCAATGTTGAAACTTTATCTCGTTAAAATAGTATAGAAGAAAATATATATAACTAGCACTCCCCGTTTAAATTTCAAAATGCACTGTTATAACTTGATGGTGATCAGTCTCTTGTGAAACATCACCAATAGCATATACAAGCAGATAATTAGCTAACTGCCAGTAAGCATTACCATCAGAACTCTAAATAGCCTTACCTCCGAAAATATATAGTTTAATAGGCTGGAATCTTCAGTTATAGAACTTGAAACCTTGTCTGTCCATACTATTATCCCATGAACTACAGATTCTTCTTTTGCAAACAACCATATCAGAATAAATCTGAATCGAGCTTCCTAAACATCACATCCACATCCACTTCATCTATGAATCTGAAGGTATAGGCTAGCCTCTCCAACAGACTCTTTCAAGGAGATATCTTATAGTAATTCTTCGGTACCTTCAACTATCACGGCAGACATAAATAGGAATCTGAAAATGGATATGTTACCCCTAAATGTGGAAGAAGTTCTTGCCATTGTCATAAGACTAACATCTTCATGGATTTTATCCAACACAATCTCATGAATGATCATGAAGTAACCACATTACTATTTTAAGCTTAAATCATTTTTCAATTTCTAACTCCTGTAAATTTCATGAATCATAACATGCAAATGAAACATTGTTTTGCTTTGCTTTAGTCACGCTTGTACATCCAAGTTTACAGGAGCTCATAAATGATGAACACTGTGGACAAGCTTAAGCTATGGACCAGACTGCACCACTAAATAACCTATATATTGTGCAGTATCAAAGTGGAGTTACCATTTTAATAGTAAGGGAAGATAAATATTTCTATTAATATCTAAAATGATGGAAGCGAAGGGGTAAAGGATCTTTTCCAAACTTTGTAACACAATCCAAAAGTCTTCACGATATTCAGCATAAATATCAAAAAAAACGCTCAAACAAAGCACAATTCTAACCAACCAAAACCTCTTATGACCAAACCTCATGTCCTGCTAAGAAACTTGAGAAACTTTCAGTTTGAACAATCACAGGTTTTCACTGCCTAAGCTGCAAAGTAGCAGTGAAGTGCATTTTAATTTGATCAAAATATCTGTATGTGTTTGTTACAACTGTACTTCATGTTCTGCTAAGTAAGTTGAGCTGAGAAACTTATGGTTAGTGTGTGAACGAGTGTGTAGCATGCATATGCGCATGTCATGGCCGAACCTTCTATCATGTTACGTAAACTGAAAAAGTCCAGTTTCGGCACTCATAGCTTCTCTACCACGTAAACCATCCCACCCTGGCGTGAATTCTAACTTGTGTGGAAAGTTTGATATAAAATTACTATACAAGTAAAAGCAGACAACACGCATGATACAAAAGAAATTGCGGTAAAAAAAATCAATAAAAAATTAACAACCTGCATCATTAGACTGGACATGCATGCTAATTTGCACAAATTAAACAAATAAAAGAGAAATAGCACAAGGCTAAAATCAAACTAGAAGAAATGCAGTTAAGATCAGTTGATCCAGGTAGATAAGAATAACTGGAGAAATAGAATAAGGTCTACAGGTGACCTAATCTTGAAGGAGAAAAAATAAATGATCAAAAACAAACATCAACAACAACCAACAACGCTATAACTAATAAAAGTGTATCATATACCTTGCAGTTTATATGTTTGATGTAATAAACCAGAATCACCATGATGACCCAAAGCAACACGAGTGTCAGGTTGCTACAAGTTGAGAAGTTTGATATCTGCAAGTAAAGCCAAGAGTTACAGGAAGAAAAGTTTATATGAAAGCACAGTAAGGTACACAATGTTGTGGAAAGCGGAAGCAGGAGCAAAGGGGAAGGCAAGGCAAAGGCTTTAGCGCAAAAACCGCCAAGAATTTTTTGAACAATAAAACATAGTAAAATAGAACAAATAGAGAAAACATTAAAAACTAAGAAAGTTCATAAGTAATAAAAAAATAACGAAGTAACACAAAAAATCTTAATGATAACAATGAGTGTCAACATAAAAAGATGATACATACAGAATTAAAACCTTCTAAATCTAAAAGCGGAGGCTAAAGCATCCAAAAGTGAACACAGCAAAAGTGGGAGCTCAAGCGGGGCTTTAACAGGCTTTTAACAGCAATAAAGGTACATTAATTATTCTATAATAATAAAAATAAAAAAGACCGTATCAAACAAGAGAGAAGCATTAGAATTTGACTTACACGCTTAAAAATGGATTTCCGATATTTCCCAGATTGTGAACATACAGCACACTCGCAGTTAATACTCTTTGTTTTTGACAAAAAAACTTGGCATATCCTGACAATTGTGTAAGGCACTAGGGGCAGAGCCATTATAGTTAAGATGAAGATTAGAAATAGAGAACTGTTCTCTTCTGTGTCGGCCATAACTGCCTTCTACTTATGGCAAGTTAACAATGACTATAATGATCTGCAAAATTGAATGTAACAGGGATTTCTGTGAATGAGATATACATCATAACACATCTCCAAATAATATATCAAGAGCAAAAAAAAATGAAAAGGTTAAACAAATCATGCAATTTAAAACTAATAAAATATGGAAATAGTAATTAATATCTAAGAAACCCAAAGCATCGAGTGACATACGAGAGAAAATATTAATAACCTTGAGCAAGTCATGCGATTTAAACCCTAGAATTTTAGGAATTTAACTCTAAAATGAAACAAAATTAACCGAAAATCATTCAAGTAATCAACATTCGGCAAATGAATATTGCATGAGTTACAAACATTTCAAGAAAACTAACCCTAATTTTCAATATCACCGCGAACCCTAAATGAAACAAAACTAACCCTAAGTTTCATTTAGGATTAATTATTTGATCATGAATTTCATTCTTCACCTAGTATCAAAAAGTAGAAAAGAAAAATGGAACATAAACTCTAAAATAGGAACAAAACAAACTGACCCTTTTGCTTTGTTTTTCGTCTCAAAATTCGAACTCGTATTCGTCCGGCCGCCAACAGTCACCGTTGTCTATGTATGGGTCTTCATCGCCGACGACTTCGTCTCTGGCGCCGCCGTCGACTGATCGGGATCGGGTTCGAAAGCGAGAAGAGAAGGGATTGCCGAGCTGTTGAGTGTCGAGTGTCCACGTATCAGATCCCGAACAGCGGGTTGCGGGTCCAATCGCCGAAACCCGCCAGGGGATTGCACTTGAATTTTAAGTTTTAACTCGTATTAAGATTTGGACTTTCCTTTGGTTTGGGTTTGTCTATTAAAGGGCCTTTTTGGTCCAACAGAACCCAGAATCTACTGCAGAAAGAGATACTGTTGTTTGTTTGGACAGCGAAGTTCTTTTTCTTTTTCTTTTTCTTTTTTGAGAAAAAAATGAGAAATTTTTGTGTGCGTGTGTGAATATAAAATTAAAAAAAAAACTGTCTGCCATGTTTCTTTTCTCTAAAAACACTGAATTGTATTTCCCATGAAAGACAAAATGACGTGAAAATGTGTTCCTGAAATTTTCCTTACAACCAAACATTTTGGTTTTCTTTGTCCGTGAGTCTTGCATGGAATCAGATTTTATCTTTTTCTTTCTAAACAAACACAACTTTAGTGTCAATGTCAGAATTTAAAATTTTATGCACCAACTGTACGATATTGTAGCCATTCAAAATAGACCGGCAAAAACGATGAAGTTATTGTTTACATTGTTTGTTTACTTGAAAGAAAGCCTGAAATCCCTGATTTTCGGTTGTTCGTTCTGCGATGAAGAGGAATTCGAAAAAGATTAAAGGGACTTCAGTGAATTCTATGCAAATTCTATGTAGCACATGTCAAAAAAACTATTTTAGAAATTGTATGCGAATCAAAAAGGAGCGAAAGATGTATAAAAAGTGAGATATAGATAGATCACATCTAATTATTTATCTATTTTTTTTGTTTTTTAAAAAATCAAATTATTTAATTCGGAAACAATACTAGAAATACAGGTACTTGAGATGATATTTTCGTGTCAAAAAAAATGAAACTCTAAAAGTACTTTTGGCTCTTAAAATATTGTACACAAACAAATATGGAATGATCACTGGAGTACCCAAAAATCCTTGAACTACTTCAGAAGTTTGGAAAACACTTCGGATATTTCGAGCTCTTCCCCGCAAACAGAAGATCCCTGAATCATCAACGACCGTAGAAGTCATGAGATAAAAGTGAAGGGAAGAAAATAAGAGGTTGTGGATGAAGAAAAAATGCCAGTAGTTAATAATATAAAGCTGAAACCACAAACTTTGATGCCTATAAATTCATTATTGCGCCCTCCGGAGGAATTCCAAACGACACGTCAATCATCAAGATCGATGTTTCAAAACCGAGTCAATCACCAAACAATATAGCACGAACACAAATACAAAAGAGAACGCGAGAAAAAGCAATTTAACGTGGCTCGAAAACTTGCCTACATCCTCAGGTCGAAGGATAAAGATCTTATTCAACCAACAGAGTTACAAGAGTTACAAAGATGGTTCGAAGATCCAACTAGAGAGACTACACGTTAGGCCATAAAATCTCACAAACAAACTAACATTGGAACTCCTAATATAATTCACCTCTCAAAAGTTACTCTCAAGGGTTATAACAACCGACAAAGTTATAGGCAGAGAGTCTATGAAGAAAAAAAAAAAAACCCAACAACTCTGAATTCAGATCAGAAACGAAATCAGAATCCAGTTTGAAAATTTTCAGAATCCGCAGTTGTCGACAGCTCCAAGGGCATGACTGAGTCAAACCCAATTCTCGAGTTGGTCACTTGTCAACAGACTAAGCCGCAACTGTCGACAGCTATGTAATGGCTATCGATAAACTATCAAATGTGCAGTCTCTATCTGACGTATCCACGTATCTATTGTTGACCGCTCATAGAACTTGTCGACAGCTACCTTATGCTCCTATTTCTTCTTTTGTTGTTGCTCTATCCAATTGAGTTTAAAAACTCCATAAAGCTTTTATCCTCTTATCTTCTCCCTTGTAATTCTCCACCTCAGTGAAATTTTTTCAAATCTGAGCAAAAAACTAACGAATCGCCAGCTTCAGCTCAGCAACTGGTTGCGTCATTTGTGGTTGCCTATGTATCCCTGCTCAAGGGATCAAGCCATACGTAGTTCATCCAAACAAGTTCCATCGAGCTTAACCAACTGAAATTGATTTTACAGCAATGAAACCAATCGACTGAGTCATATGAACCTCATCATCTCGATTGCCATGGAGAATAGCGGTCTTTAACTTGAGCTGATCTTTCTCATCAACTTGAGGTTCACGCTTCTTCACTCAATTTCGTGGATTCAACTTGGGTCCTATGGCTGCAAACAATTCAACATGTTCAGCATCCAACACGGCTATACGATCTCCACCAAGTGTCACATTCGGTGAGATTTCAACTGATACTGAGCCAACTGGAGGTGGTTGAGTAGCAGAAACCTCCATCCGCTGCGATACATCTTCGGTTTTCATCCTCTCCACATGATGAGAGATGATAGACTTCAACAATGAAGCTTCATCAAATGTGAGATACCTGCTCAACACGATCTTCTTCTTTTCGGAGTCTCATAACTTGTAACTTTCAAGTTTCTTTTGACTCCCAAAAACACGCATTTCCTTGCTCACGGATTCAAGTTGTCATCTTTGACACTGAAGTAGGCCGGACATCTAAATACCCGCATCAAATCATAGTCTTGAGTAGTTCCACCCGACCAAATATCCAACAAAGTTTTATCTCCCATCGCAATCGGCAACATAGAATTCATGAGATGACTGGCATACACCAACGCCTTAGCCCAAAACGATTTGTTTAATGATGCATTAGACAACAAAATATCGAATCTTCTCCAATAAAGAATGGCTCGTCTCTTTACCCACACTATGTTTTCCAAATGTGAAGTGATTATCAATACTATTATTCTAGCCAAATCGCAGAAATCGATCCCTGCACTCAACATGATCAAATTGGAACACCTTAATCTTTTCTATATCTCTGTTTCTCCATCAACTTTTTTCACTTCAGGAATAAATTTAGGACATCAAACTTTTGTCTCATGGGATATACCCAATAACGCCTAGATTGATCACAACAGAATAGACAAAGTACCGATGGTCTCCAAGCGACGCAATTTTGATAAGATCCCAAATATCAACATGAACACAATCAAGAAGACCTCCCGAGCGATGAAGTGCGGTGTCAAATTTCATCTTCGTCTTCCTGTACAGAACAAGACATCCACCAAATTTCAAGTTGCAGGTCAACGCACCTTTCAGTACTCCTTACTTCGTTAAAGCTTGCAAAGAATCCAAACTGACATGTTCGAGGCTCATCTGCCTTATCCTGATAGCATTGCCTTCCAAATATTCTGAAGCTGCTAAATTTTCAGAAACTGTGTTACCCTTCAAATAGTACAAGTTGTTTGCGTCGAGTGACCTTCAGAACTGTCAATGAGCCATTGACCACTAAACACCTTGGGAACACCTTCTCCAATAGTCTATCTCAGACCCTGTGCCTCCAAAGCTCCAATTGAGATAAGGTTCTTCTTCAATTGAAAAAGGTATTTCACATTCTTCCATTATTATCTTCCCATCAAATAACTCGATGTGAATTGTACCTATCCATTCAATTTGGCATGTGTGTTTATCTCCAAGTGACACTAAACCTCCATCTAGTTTTTCAAAACTAGCAAACCGCTCCCACTTGGATCAAACAGATAAATAGCGTCCGTATTCAAGATTCACTCAGATTCCTCTTAATAGCAAACAATAAAAGTAATAAAGGGAGAACCCTAAAAAGTCTTAATCAGTATCATCATCCACCTGTGTGAAATTTTCCTATGATTTCTGTTCCTTCTCCTTATTGAGTTTTGGACAATCAATCTTCCATTTCTTGCAGAAAACACACTGGTCCTTTCCCTATTTGTGATTACCAACTATGGACTTACCAACATCTCCCTTATCCTTCCGATAATTGGAACTCATTTCTCTTGCAATCAACGTCTCTGCTGTTGGGTTACTCAAAGAAGACTCACTATCTTTCCTTCACACTTAGTGATTCACAAGAACAGCCGACACATCATTGTAGCTAAGTGAAGCTTTACCATTGATCAATGTTAGGATGAAGTTCCCATACTCTTCACTGAAAGAGAGCTCAAAAGAAAAAAAATGCATTGTCACTATCCTTAATCACCTCATCCACATTAGATAGGTCTGCAAGAATCTTCGTGTAGTTATTCATGTAATCACCAATGGATATTGTTTTCTTCAATTGGAAGCGATAAAGCCTCCTCTTCAAATGCATCAGATTCTCGATGCTTTTCGTCAAATACTTACTTTCAAAATCTCCCAAATGTTCCTTGCGGGTGTTTCATTCATCACATGACACTTGATATCTTGTATCGAACAAGACATAATGACACCACAAGTCGTCCGATTCATCTTATTTCAATTTTTTCTGAAGTCTCCGCTGGTTTCGCTTGCAAAAGCAGTGTGTCTTCTAAATTCTGTGCGTTTAGCGTATCCATCACCTTGCATCTCCAATATTAAAGTTGTTTTGTGCCATCAAACTTTACCACATCGATCTTCGACTGACAGATGTTCACGATCTTCATCGTGGAGTAATTAACCTCGGTTATATCTCCTTCAGAAAGCACCAATAATAATGCGAAAAATCAAATAGATCCAAATGGAAACTTTACCTCAAAGTGAAACCCAAGACGAGTTTTCTAGTGATCTACTCCACCAAATTCGATCCCAACGAACAATCCAACATTATTCTGAGATTAACACACGATCCCATGAACAATCTAACGTCGCTCCGAGATCGACACAGGATCTCCACCAAACAGACCAGATGCTCTTGGGATCGACTGTAGCACCCCGTTCCCGGGATACGTACCCAGATACGTGTCCTAACTTTTTTTGACTATATTGTTTCAATTTTCTTTCAGTATTTATTTTTGGGTTGTGATTGCTCGTGTTATTTGGTATCGGATCTGGATTCTCAGTTTTAGAGTCAGCCCTGATCCGGACCGGGAACCTGATACCAGCCTGCTACCCGATTTGACCTTTTCGATAGTCTGATTTTACAGATTTCAGTTTCAAACACTATTTTCTAATATTTTTGATTTTTCAAGATTTTCTAAAATTTTCAGAATTTTTTTGCAAAATCTCCAAAACCGGTTTCGGTCGGCATCGCTGACTGATTCCCAGATTTTTATTTTTCAAACGGGATTGCATTTCTAAAAATGAATTTCACGTTACTTATTAGAATTTCATTTTCTATCTAAATATATTTTTTAATTTTTTCTAAATTTATCAAAATTTGATCGATTCTAGTGTCGGCCGGTATCGTCGGAAGATTTTAAGATTTTTAATTTGAAAACTAAATCGAATTTCTTAAGTCTGATTTCACCGAGTATCTTAAAATAATATTTACTATTTTTAAAAAAATTTCGAAACATTTCTGAAACAGTCGAATTTTTGCCCTATTAAAATAATAATTATATACCGTCCTTTTCTTTCTTATTTTTTTTCTTCTCCACTCCTCTACTTTTACTCCCAGAATATTCGATTCACTTAATTATCTAATAAAATATTTATTTATTATTTTTTTCTATTTCTTTTCTTTTCCTTTAATTTTTCCCTTTTTCCTTTATTTTTCTTTCTTTTTCTTTCTTTCTTTTCTTTTCTTCCCTTTACCTTCCCCATGCTCTGCTCCTCGCCGCCTGCAGCAGCTGCCTGCAGCCCCTCTCCCCCCCATTCCATCATCGTACTTGTAACGCCCCGATCCTAAGGATACGGAGACGTTATGGCGCGTACATACGTAGGGTAAAAACACCCTCGCGCGTACGTTAAGCCTCAGTACAGGAAATAGCCTCCATATACACAAGAGTTCCAGCATTAAATAAGTATAAGAATACCTGCAGAAAAGATCAGTGAGCATGACAGATAAAGAAACATGGACAAATAAGGAAGTAAGACAAAAGAATCAAGATACCTATGAATCGTATGGGTGACAAGTCCCCTATGTGAATCCAATGACATATCTGACAGTATGATATCTCAAATCTCCAACCTGGGCACGCAAACCCAGGGTCGTCAGAAAGCGACCTAGTGAGTGGTAAAATGAAGGAGGCAGTAATATGTACTATAATAATACAAGCACGATAATAATATATAATACATGTTTATGTAATAGTGATACCATATAATAGAAATTTAATAATCAGTAGAAATATAACAATGTTATATTTTAATACCATCACCAGCTATCATGTTATCATCGGGTCATGTATACAGTAGTCTCATGTTTGTATATAATAAACATTGTTGACGTGGTGTATGTGAACATGTAGATGACGTATGCAACCATTCTACAGCGATGTGAGTATACGAGAACAGTGTCTATAGGATATACATGAACTAAAGGTATGCAATGCAAGGTATACATGTACATGAAGAGAGTGTCAACACATGAAGTGTAACAAGTATCAGGTAATATAGCAAAGTCTACAGGTAACATGATAGTGGACAAAAATATCAGGAATAGTAACAAGTACAACTACACAATAGCATACATGTATCAGGCAAGTAATGTTATTTATACAATAATAACAATCAGTACCACCTGGCATTTTAATCAATCTCTTCCAGTGTCCCATACCACTGGCAGTTCATACTGGAGCCCGCACTCCAGTCGAACCCATCCGGACATGGCATACGGGTGCCATTATCCAAACGAGAGAGTGACCAAATAACAAGTGTTCCCGACGTCACTATTGTGTATACTGTTTTATTATGTTAATTGGAAACCAAATGGTCGAGGAGCTCTTGTCGGGTAGGTGTATCCCGTGCATACCCGAGATCACGACCTTAAACAGACCCCTGGCTGCTGAGACCAGGGCCCTCCGCTAAGAGGAGAGCACGAATCAAGTATGGGGAGCTCATGGAGCTATACAATCGCTAGGCAGCACTACCGTCCCCTGCAGTGGGACAACAATATGGATCCAGTACATCTACCCGATAAGATCTAATCAACCGTCAAGTCTCCCTCATCCCCAAGTTATATTAAAGTACACAGTGTAGCAAGAATAAATACAGTGTATGATACATGTAACATGATAACAGGACCTGAGCTCTATTGATAGCATAAAACAGGATAACGGGAAACGAGAACAATAGATGTGGGATTCTACACATCGCATATCAACAGCTCATGTATCCAGTAACAGGAAATCCAATAGCAGTATCGGGAATTAATCATGCAACAGGAAAACCTGAATATACAGGCAATATAAACAGTGATCCACATGACAAGAAGATAGAAACAATACATGCATGTGTAACAGTGATGTATAAACATGACATAACTGTGTACCGAGCATCCATGTGACGATGATAACAATAATATGAAATGCGGTATTCCGTGAATGGGTATATCCGTGTACCAGTGGAACATACACGTGTAGCAATAAGTCGTGTAACATATCTGTGTATCACTAGTACATGTACTAATAGTGGTCAGTGTATAATGTAAAACCATGTCCAGTGAACTACAATATCCGTGTAATGATGATACCAGTGCATGACATAACGGTCTCTAGCATTCATATCTAGTGACAGTGTAGTGTTATAGAGTATCTGTGAATCCGTATACATGTAAAGATAGTTATCTAACTGTGATACAATACATGAAATAATAGGGTTCAAGAATATGGTGAAATAGTGGCCCGAGTGTCAGTGGCTGTGCAGGTATAATGACTGTGTCAGAGTTGTATATTTCAGTATTTATTGTTATTATTATTCAATCACCTATAGTTATATTAAATCAGGAAGCAACTTATAATATTATCGTTTAGTCCTATTACAATGAGTTTCCAATCATTACAAGTTAGCATAATTTATCCATAATCAAGATTTATAACTGAAAGCAATCAATCAATTTAGGATCTGTAATAAATATAATTTATAAAAGAAAAACACTCACAAACAGGCTATGAGAAGGTAGCTCTCTTTCCCACAATCACAACAGTTCCAGAATCGTCCAAATCGGAGTCCAGATGCTCCAGATATCGCCCGAATACTAGAATTCATATAAACGGGTTAAATATGTAATAAAAATATCTCAAATGCAAATAATAAAAATTAGCAGGGGGTTTTTTGTAATATTACCTTTATTGGATTTTGGATGCGGGTTTGGGCTCTTAACGGGTCGGGTTTGGATCCAATACCCAAACCCGTAACTTAAGTTAAATGGATAATGGGTTAGTGGGTTGCAAACAAACCCAATAGGCTTAATGGGTTCGGGTTCATACCCGAACCCATCACTAATTAGCCGCAGCAGCTATCGCTGCTGCTGTCACCCATTAGCCAGCCGGCCAACTGGGTTGGCCGGCGGCGAGAGGAACCCGCCGGCGGCGGTCCCGGCCGAGAGAGAGAGTGAGAGAGAGAGTGTGACAGTAGAAGAAGAAGAAGAAGAAAGTAAAGAAGAAGAAGAAGAAAAGGAGAAAAAGAAGAGGAGGGGCGGCGCTCAGCGAGGACGCGCGGCCAACGGCGACTCCACGGCGGCTTGGGGCGCCAGCCTGCCGGCCGTCTGGCCGCGGCGTGGGTCAGATCCCCTCCCCACAGCCTTGAACGGTGAGAGGAAAGAGGGAGAAAAAGAAGAAATATATAGAGAGAGGAGAGAAAGCTTGAGAGGGAGAAGGGGAGAGAGATTTTAAGAAGGAGAGAGAGATGGCGGTGGGAGATGGTCAAAGGCGGTGGGAAGGCTGAAGAAGATTGGAGAAGAAGAGGGAAAAAGAAAGAAAGAGAAAAGCTTTTGATATTATTCAATTAATTAAATTAATATTATTTAATTTAGTCTAGAATTTGACTAGTCCCGAACGGTTATCAAAAATTATAAAAAATAGAGAATATTATCCTGAGACATAATATGAAAACGGTTTGAAGAAATTCAATCTGGTTTGCAAATTAAAAATCCTGAAGGTTTCGCCGGTATTAGGCGACACCGGTTTCGCCCGATTTTTCAAAAATTTGGAAAAATTTCCAAAAATACCCTAGCATGACTAATATGATTCTAAGATATAAGGTGAAAGCAGATTCTCAAAATATAACTCCGTTTGTGAATTAATAATCGTAAAGCCGATTATCGGTATGGGTCGACACCGACTACGGAGATTTTCCAAAATAATCCAGAAAAAGTCCAGAAAATGCTGAAAAATCTAAAATATTGAAAAATAATATCTGAAACTGAAATCGGCTCAATCTGACTAATAGAAAGGTCAAATCAATTTTATACGTTGTATCGAGTACTGATACTGTGATACGTACATCAGGGAGCAGAGGGTTACATTTCTCCCCACCTTACAAAAATTTCGTCCTCGAAATTTTAATTCAGGAGGGAGAACAATATTTTCAGCCCCAAAGCCTAAATGTTACGGGCACACGACGCTTACGATGCGCTCTCTGATATCTATAATGAACTCGGGATGGAGAATTAGTGTTGTGAACTAAAGATAAAGGATTGAAAGTGAAATGATGAAGAGAAAGCAAGAAGGGAATCAAATTATTCTGGTTAATATCAGGAATGAAGGAAAAGACAAGAGTCGAGGAGTGCATTGTCAACGACATGGTATTCTTGTACTCGTCGCTAGAATCTCCAAATTCAGATACAGACAAATTTTAATCTGACTCTGATTGTACTGTTGGTAAGAGCCCGAGCATTGACCCAGGTGGGTACCCACACCAGATATGAACCTAGCTCTGATACCACTATGTAACGCCCCGATCCTAAGGATACGGAGACGTTATGGCGACGTACATACGTAGGGTGAAAACACCCTCGCGCGTACGTTAAGCCTCAGTACAAGAAATAGCCTCCATATATACAAGAGTTCCAGCATTAAATAAGTACAAAAATACCTGCAGAAAAGATCAGTGAGCATGACAGATAAAGAAACATGGACAGATAAGGAAGTAAGACAAAAGAATCAAGATACATATGAATCGTATGGGTGACAAGTCCCCTATGTGAATCCAATGACAAATCTGACAGTATGATATCTCGAATCTCCAACCTGGGCACGCAAACCCAGAGTCGTCAGAAAGCGACCTAGTGAGTGGTAAAATGAAGGAGGCAGTAATATGTACTATAATAATACAAGCACGATAATAATATATAATAAATGTTTATGTAATAGTGATACCATATAATAGAAATTTAATAATCAGTAGAAATATAACAATGTCATATTTTAATACCATCACCAGCTATCATGTTATCATCGGGTCATGTCTATAGTAGTCTCATATTTGTATATAATAAACATTGTTGACGTGGTGTATGTGAACATGTAGATGACGTATGCAACCATTCTACAGCGATGTGAGTATACGAGAACAGTGTCTATAGGATATACATGAACTAAAGGTATGCAATGCAAGGAATACATGTACATGAAGAGAGTGTCAACACATGAAGTGTAATAAGTATCAGGTAATATAGCAAAGTCTACAGGTAACATGATAGTGGACAAAATACCAGGAATAGTAACAAGTACAACTACACAATAGCATACATGTATCAGGCAAGTCATGTTATTTATATAATAATAACAATCAGTACCGCCTGGCATTTTAATCAATCTCTTCCAGTGTCCCATACCACTGGCAGTTCATACTGGAGCCCGCACTCCAGTCGAACCCATCCGGACATGGCATACGGGTGCCATTATCCAAACGAGAGAGTGACCAAATAACAAGTGTTCCCGACGTCACTATTTTGTATACTGTTTTATTATGTTAATTGAAAACCAAATGATCGAGGAGCTCTTGTTGGGTATGTGTATCCCGTGCATACCCGGGATCACGGCCTTAAACAGACCCCTGGCTGCTGAGACCAGGGCCCTCCGCTAAGAGGGGAGCACGAATCAAGTAACGGGAGCACACGGAGCTATACAATCAGTAG
Organism: Agave tequilana; assembly: GCA_038442645.1. Classification (NCBI taxonomy): domain Eukaryota; kingdom Viridiplantae; phylum Streptophyta; class Magnoliopsida; order Asparagales; family Asparagaceae; genus Agave; species Agave tequilana. The sequence goes on along the minus strand of JAVJIF010027369.1, from coordinate 22,676 downwards.
GCAGCACTACCGTCCCCTGCAGTGGGACTAACAATATGGATCCAGTACATCCACTGGATAAGATCTAATCAACCGTCAAGTCTCCCCCATCCCCAAGTTATATTAAAGTACACAGTGTAGCAAGAACAAATACAGTGCATGATACATGTAACATGATAACAGGACTTGAGCTCTGTTGATAGCATAAAACAGGATAACGGGAAACGGGAACAATAGATGTGGGATTCCACACATCGCATATCAACAGCTCATGTATCCAGTAACAGGAAATCCAATAGCAGTATCGAGAATTAATCATGGAACAGGAAAACCTGAATATACAGGCAATATAAACAGTGATCCACATGACAAGAAGATAGAAACAATACATGCATGTGTAACAGTGATGTGTAAACATGACATAACTGTGTACCGAGCATCCATGCGACGATGATAACAATAATATGAAATGTGGTATTCCGTGAATGGGTATATCCGTGTACCAGTGGAACATACATGTGTAGCAATAAGCCGTGTAACATATTTGTGTATCACTAGTACATGTACTAATAGTGGTCAGTGTATAATGTAAAACCATGTCCAGTGAACTACAGTATCCGTGTAATGATGATACCAGTGCATGACATAACGGTCTCTAGCATTCATGTCTAGTGACAGTGTAGTGTTATAGAGTATCTGTGGATCCGTATACATGTAACGATAGTTATCTAACTGTGATACAATACATGAAATAATAGGGTTCAAGAATATGGTGAAATAGTGGCACGAGTGTCAGTGGCTGTGCAGGTATGATGACTGTGTCAGAGTTGTATATTTTAGTATTTATTGTTATTATTATTCAATCACCTATAATTATATTAAATTAGGAAGCAACTTCCAATATTATCGTTTAGTCCTATAACAATGAGTTTCCAATCATTACAAGTTAGCATAATTTATCCATAATCAAGATTTATAACTGAAAGCAATCAATCAATTTAGGATCTCTAATAAATATAATTTATAAAAGAAAAACACTCACAAACTGGCCATGGGAAGGTAGCTCTCTTGATATATGACACCGGTACTTGCCATGCTATACTTGACACTTGATATATGACACCGGTACTTGCCATGCTATACTTGACACTTGATATATGACATCAGTACTTACCATGCTATACTTGACACTTGATATATGACACCAGTACTTGCCATGTTATCACTTGACCTGATATTGTGACACCTGACTGGATACTATTACACCTGACACCTGTATTGCATGACATATTTATGATTATTACTTTTATAGGCACTTGCATGATTATTATATTGTTACCAGACATTTGGTACTCCTGAACTCTTGTACTCTTGAACTCTTGAACCCATGTACTCCTTATCCCCTGTATTCATGTCCCCCTGCATTGTTACTCTTGTTAAAAGCACAGTCAGACTGGCGTCCGGCAGAGCATGTCTGGTGTCGAGATAACGAGGATGTATCCCACGATCGTGCTAGCGTCCGGTGGATCCTGAATGAAACTAAGTGCCACAAGGAGTAAAGTGCCACACCACACACGTGGTAGGGGCCACCTCTTGAATCCGTGGGGGCCACCTCTAGAATTCATTCCCCACACAGAGCAAAGTGCCACACCACACACGTGATGGGGGCCACCTCTTGAATCTGTGGGGCTACCTCCTGAATCAACCCTCAGAGCAAAGTGCCACATTGAGCAAAGTGCCACGCCACACACGCGGTGGGGCCACCTCTTGAATCTATAGGGGTCACCTCTTGAATATGTAGGGCTACTTCCTCCCTCCTACCTGTGCCGCCTGGTGTTAGCGTAATGAGCATCCTCAGTGCATATTAACACACATACATACTTGTATAATGATAACGCCTGGAGCACATATTATTTGGTCTCTCTCCTGTTTGAATAATGGTACCCGTGTATCAGGGTTCGGATGAGTTCTACTGGAAGTGCGGGCTCCAGCGTGAACTGTCGATGTTGTGGGACGCCGGTGAGAAAGGGACAAGAATAATATAAGAATGTAACACCCAAACAGTAATAATATTAGGAACGTATGATATTTGGTCTCTCCTTTGTTCGGGTCCTGGTACTAACATATCAGACTCGAGTAAGTTCTACAGAGTGCGAACTCTAGTATGGATTATCGGTGATGTGAGGCCTGGTAGGGAGGCGATTAAAATATCAAACGGTATTGATTATTATTATCGGATAAATTAAAATGCAACACTTTTGTATTCTTCAATTATAGTGTTATGCCCTAAGTTGACACCCTACTTTATGACATATGATGATTACTCCAGACACACTATAGTTCTGTTACTCTTAAGGCAACTCAAGTTGTATAAACTCAGACGATGGCGGCATGAGATATGTGGTATATAGATTAGGGTTTCCTAATTTGGATTATCCCCTTGACATGTTAGTCCCGTGAATCCATAATCTGAGCTTGTGCCACTAGTTTTGTCCATACTTATATTTATCACATGTTTAGTGTATTTATCACATGTTTAATATGTTTATCGCATGTTTATGTGTACCTATGCTCTCTATACCATTTTTCATGCATGTTTTCCGATTCAGATTTATTAATATACATGTATTTACTCAATTTCGGATTTACTGTAATTTCTCTTATGTTACTTGTTACTGCTTGTACCTGCATGCCTGGACCACATCACTTGATCATGTACACGTATGCCTGTTGCACGTCATTTGGTTTTATAATAAACTCGCGGGTTGCACCTGACAACCCTGAATTCTCATGTCCAGATCCTGGAGTCTAGACTTTGGTGGCCTTACTGTAGCTGATCAGAGTGTGTAGCGGATCCTTCCGTAACAATTGGAGTGCAGCAGAAGTTTGGATCTCGCCGTTGTTCTTCCTTCCAGTTCCTCTCCTGTTTGGCTCCCGAGGCCCTCTTGCTACTCGTGAGCACCTCTTAGCTTTTGTATTTCTCTTCATGTATTGTACTTTTATATTTTATGGTGATGTAATATTCCTGTAATATTGTGTCACTCTCTAAGATGACCATGTACTTATACTTTTCTGTTAGAATGTATATTATCACTGTGCTTCCGTACTCTGATTCTTACCTGTACTGATGCTTAGCGTATATACGTGAGGGTATTTCTGACCTGCTTATATACGTCGCAGTGACGTCTCTGTACCCGTTGGATTGGGCATCACATCAACACACGACCCCTAACTAAACCTGAGAAGCTTTGATACCACTTGTGGTGCCCTCCGGAGGAATTCCAATGACACGCTAATCACCAAGATTAGTGTTCCAACGTCGAGCCAATCACTAAACAATATGACAGGAACACAAATACAAAAGAGAAAGCGAAAACATCTAATTCAACGAGGTCCGACAACTTGCCTACATCCTCGGGACGTAAGGGAGCAAATCTTATTCAACCAACAAAGATGCAAGAGTTATAAAGATTCTGAAGATCCAACTAGATAGACTATGTACTAGGTTGTAGAGATCTCACAAACAAACTTTAAAACTCTCATTACATTTCATCTCTCAAAAGTTACGCTCAAGTGTTACAACAACTCTCAATTTATAGGCAGAGAGCCCACGAAGAAAAGAAAACCAACAACTCTGAATTTAAATCAGAACCAAAACCAGAATCCAATTTGAAAATTACCAGAACCCGCAGTTGCCGACAGCTCCAAGGGTCTGTCGACAGACTGAGCCAAACCCAATTGACAGACTGAGCCGGCCTATTGACAGACTGAGCCATAACTGTTGATAGTTATGCAATGGCTGTCGACAAACTGTCAAACATGCAGTATCTGTCTAATGTATCCATGTATCTACTGTTGACTGCTCTCAGAAGCTATCGACAGTTACTTTTTGCTCCTGTTTCTTCTTCTATTGTTGTTTCATCCAACTGAGTTTAAAAACTCTATCAAGCTTTTTATCCCCTGATCTCTTCCCCCACATTTGGGGCATTACTGATGAATTGATTGGACCTTAATAGACGCATTTTGTACGAAGCTTCACATACTCACCATTGAGGATGGGAAGAGAAACCCACGATGATAATGACCATATTGTAATCATGGTAGCTGAGTTATCGAGTGAGATCGATTCAAATAGAGGAGATGGTAGGATTGAGTTCTCAAGTTAGTCGGATGGTTGTGAAGTAGATATTTTTTGATATTTTTTTTGTAAAAGGTGAATAATAGACATTTTTTTGGTGTACTAAAGACAAACTGAAAAAATAATTTAATTGAACAGACGATATTAAATGAAAATTAGCTCAATTTATTACTTTATTGTTTTAAACAATTGGTTAAAAGCTTTTTTTAACAGCGTGGATTTTCATAGCACCAATGCTAGTATAGTAATTAGTTTAATTTTTAGGCCTATTAGTCAACTTTAGGGTTTTCTCTCTCTCTCTCAGCAAGGCACAAATATTAGCACACCGAGAAGTGATTAAGGCACACACCGAATTAGTGCACCAAAAAATTGATTAAGGCACACATTAATTTTTTAAATATTCTCTAAGTATTCCCTATCATCTCGTTCGTTCTTCCCCTACCTCGTCCTACGCCGCGTGCTCCGTTGGCCCCGACAGCCCCTTTTTCCCCTCCTCTCCCATCGCCCTTACCTGCCCTCCCCTAGCCCCCTCCCCCCTCCTCCATCCCATGCCTGTTGTTGCTGCTGCGAGGGAGGATGTGGGAATACGAGGGGGGAGCCTTGCCCTCCTCCTCGCCCCTCGTACTCCGCCCTTCTCCCTCGCAACAGCCACAACAGCAGAGGGAGGGGGAGGCGGAGCTAGCCATGGAGGAGGTGGAGCTTTCCCCTCCTCCTTCCCCTCCATGTAAATCTCCTAGAGGGGGGTGAATAGGTGATATGCTAATCTATAAACTAAATGCGCTAAATGCGAAAGCTCAAAACTAATTTGCAACACACTTAATACAACCAACAAGTGTAGCCGAATTCCCCGTGAAGGGCTCTGGACTAACTCCTCTTGATTCCCCTAGATATGGGTTGAGGTGCTATGTGAAGCTCTTGTGGTTAAGTACAAGTGAGGCACACACAAACAACCAAGCATATAAGATGAATAGGCAATATGAATATATGCAAGGCACAAATGCAAGCAAGTATGATATGATGATATGAATGATGCTATGCACAATATAAAGAGAGAGGGTTAGAGAGACAATGGATCAAACGCAAACACAAAGATATGTTCCGAGGTTCGAGCCCCTAGCTCTACGTCCCCGCCTTCACCGAGAAGGATTTCTAATCTACTATCTTGTCCACCGAGGACTTCCATCGAGGGAACCTTCACCGAGAAGGATTTTTACAATAAGGGAGTACCGAACTCCTCTCTCAAACACCGCCTCACAACCGAGGGGTAGGCCCGTAGCCAAACAACCACAATCACCTCTACCGAAGAAGGATACAAATAATCTCTACCTCTCACTAGAGGGAGCAAACTATAAGCCTCAACCTCTACCAAAGAGGGAGCAAACCAATCACCCGATCAACCTCTACCAAAGAAGGATACAACAAAAGTAAGGGTGTACAACTTGGAGGCTCAATCAACCTCAAACAATCTCTTTCCACAAAATAAGATCCTAATAGAATAGGATAGAAGATTTAGCTCAAGTGTGGAAAACAAGTGTTTTGATCAAGGAAATACTCTTGGGAAAATACCAAATAGATATTGAAATGAAGAACAATAAACCAATTTCCCAAAAACCTATTTCCTTTGAAAATAACAAAACACTTAAAACAAACAAAATGAATCTTTTTGCTCTTTAAACTCTTTTGAAAACTTATTTTCAAAACCAGAGAGTAGGGAAAAATTAGCTCAGAGAATCTTAACCAAAATCCCAAAGAAATAGGGTTTATATAGGCCAAACAGAAAACTAGCCGTTAGGCTGATCTGGCAGCCTGACAGGCTTGCGGTCGACCGGCCGGTCGACCGCCAACGGTCAGAAATATGACCGTTGGGGCATACGGTCGATCGCACGGCCGACCGCCCAGATACAGAGAGCAGACTTCTCTGCTCCGGTCGACCGCTCGGTCGACCGCCCAGATACAGAGAGCAAGGCTCTCTGATCCGATCGGCCGACCGGCCCACTGTGCCAGCAGACGTGCACAGGTCTGTGCACGTCGGTCGACCGCCCGGTCGACCGGCATGGCCTGTCAGCACAATTCTGGGTCAGAAACTGGGTCAGAAAAACATGTTAAAAATCTTTTATCTCTTCTAAAAATACCATAAAATTGTTTTAACATTTTATATTGAAACACAAACTTGTGATACAAATTTCAAGACAATATTAAACATTTGGAATCATTTTTGTGTCTTGCAAATTTTATCAAAAACCAAAACTAGTATTTTTGTCAAACTTGTATTTTTCAACACATGAATAGGATAGTCAAAATAAGTTTGTTTAAAAGTTAAGCATGCATGTATAGAAAAAATATATCTACTATACATAAACCAATTAAACTTGTTTTGAACAATATATTCATGAAGACCAATATCAAAACCAAAACGTGTATGTGTATTGTGCACTTGAGCATATCAACTATACTAAGCTTTACAAATGGATCTAAACACACTAAACTAAACTAGGATACCTAAGTCTTCTTGACGATCTTCATCTTCAAGTCGACCCGATCCCAAACGTGATCCACGAGCTAGGCTATGTATGATCTTGATGCTCGGGCCCTGGAATCACCAAGTGAAGGCTTCCAAACTCCTCTTTTTAAAGCAATCACCAACTAATATCTTGTTACATGATCTAAAACTAAAATCACAAGATTATTAGCAAACATAACTACATGAGTTAATCATCATCAAAACTAGAGAGGAAGGCCTCCGGGCCAACAATCTCCCCCTTTTTTATGATGACAAAACTCATGGAGTTATATATGCATAGATTAAAGTTAAGCTTCAAAGAGGCTCCCCTTAACTCATGCATAAACAAATAAACATAAATACGCAATGAAGGCTCTTAAACATGAATGCATATATATGCATAAACAATAAAAGGCTCTAGATACACAATGAAATGTTCAAAAATAAAACATGCTCTAGATACCAATTAAAATTAAACTAAATTAAACTTAATATATGCAAAACATAAACATGCATCTAAAAAAAATGTACCAATCATGCATATATAGAGAAAGATTTTGAGTTGAGTTTTGATCAAGTTTTATATATGCATGTTAAACTCTCAGATAATTCTCCCCCTTTTTGTCAATCATCAATAAAGGGGTAAAAACTAAAACAAAACAAAATCTTCTCCCCCTTTTTAATACAAAGAAACAATCATCAATAAGGGGTAAAAGCAAAACCAAATCAATAAATTTTTCTCCCCCTTTTTGTTCGAAACAAAGAATCAACAAAGGGTTAATAAAAAACAATATTCTCCCTTTTTGTCTAAAACAAAACAAAACCAAATAGGGGTGACAATCAATTAAGATATCAATTGAAAATATGTCAAAGTAGTATCTTGATACCAATTGAAGTAAACATAGATCAATAAATAAATGGTATATGTGATATACATTCATGAAGAGGAAGATGTGAAGCTTCTCTACATAGATACATTACATGAAGGAGGGATGACAAGCCCTAATTCACATAACGTACACTATGCAATGCATAAGAGGAGATGTGAAGCTCCCCCTACACACGTGTACCACATAAAGAAGAGATTGTCAAGTTCTTCAATGCAAGATACACTCATCATGAATCTATATGAAGAAGAGATGTTAAGCTCTCCTTGCATATATGCAATACAAATCAAAACTTTTGAATTTTTCTTTAAACAAAATTTTGAGATACTAAATTTTAAAAACATTCAAATAAACATCTTGATATCAAAAGAGAGTATTTTTCTTTTTAAGTATATGATATCAATTTAAATTTTTATTTTCTATCATAAAGCAAGAGAGTGGAAATATAAATACCAATTGAAATACCAATCAAAAACAATGCGTAGGCTTGAAATAAGATACCAATTGAAAATTGAATCAATTGAAACAAAGTTAAAACTCGAGCTTAGCATAAACACAAACATATATATGTATGAAAATAGATATCAATTGAAATTGATATTCTTTGAAATGCAAGCATACATATATGAAAATATATAAGTATACAATAAAAGTCAAAATTGATACCATTGAAATAATTTCAATGATACCAATTGAAACAACAATAATGATCAAGTGTATACATCATATAACTACCACCCATTCATGTTCAAGTTAAAATGATTTTCACTATAAAGCATATATGAGAATGATCTCCCAACCAACCGCCCATTGGATGGTAGGAGTTTTCAAAATTAGGTTTGAAAAATATAGTTTGTTTGAAAACTCTACCATATGAAGAATACCGTAACTAGTTATATGAAAAATTTGTAAACTAGTACGAAATCCTTCAAGTAAGGAATAAAACAATATTATTTTTCATGAAACATGAAATCCACATGATAATCAACACTCTAAACCAATTAAGCATAAATATGACTCATGAAAACAAACACATGAGTAAACAATAAATGTGAGTGTACAAATACAATGTGAAGATCATAATCATGAAAGATGGTCAATAAGCTCAATATTCCTTGAAACATGAAAACATGAAAATCATCAAAACTTATTTAATCTTTAAGGTATATGTATGTCCTATACAAATTAAAGTATACATACATATCCAAACACAATGAGTCCACAAAGATATATGCATGAAGGCACGTGGCTCAAAAGGATGTATATGTATAAACAATAATTTGGATAAAATGGACATATACATGAAGTTAAACATAAACACATGGAAACATGAAAATATGAAAAACTAAATTTCCATTAAAACAAATTTCATTTCAAGGTATATGTATGATTTGTCAACACAAAAAGTATACATACATATCCCTAAATACAATTGAGTCCATATGTATAGATTTGCATGACAAGCACATGACTCAAGGGGTATACATGTATAACTTAAAGTTTGGCAAAATAGACATATACATGAAATGAAAACACATGATCATAAAACAAAACCAAAATGGGAATACAAGTTTAAAATGTATGGATCATCAAAACTAGACTATACTAGCACATCTAATGGGTTCAAATAAGCATTCAAGCTCAAACATATATAGATTTATTTGTGTCCCACTATATGTACAAATATATACCTAGTCTTAATGAAAACTAACATCTAAACATGTAATCAAATCATTAGGCATAAAACAAGATGAAATCATCATGACAAAATTATACATGATTATTATGTAAATCCACATGTTATTAAACCTATGATAAACATGATAGCTAAACAAACGGTGAGAACACTAAAATAATAGTCCATATTAAACATGGGTGTCTCAAAATGCTATACATGCATGTCAAGGATCTAATAAACATGGCATTTTTCATGATAATCTATAAATATTGAAACATGCTATAAAACAAATAATATGAAAGCATGTAAATAAATAGGAGTTAAAAATTGATACCAAAACCTATGTGGCAACTCCATATCTCCAAAACATGTGGTCTTCCCACCAAACTTCCCTTGAAAGTGATGCATCCAAATGATTTCCATGAAGTTCGGAACGCATCCACTCCAAGGTACCGCTACTCTCACGTCATGCGAGAGCCCACACCTACATCATAAATAAGAGGGGTGGTTTGGTACCCATATCTTATTGGGTCCATGGGGGTTAGTACCTTCTCTAACCCAAACAAATTTATTTGCTAAATTACAATCATGTATACGATCAAAACAAAATTTAGCAAGGTGGCCCTTACGTCCACAATGTGTACAAGTGTACACATGAGCATACATGTGATGGGTGTGTCGGTGAGGAGCATGTGTATGCCGTGGAGGGTGTGCATGCATAGATGGAACTTGTTTCTTTCGAACCAAGGTTTCCAAGCATGTATGGTTTAAGGCACATTGGCTCATAGTGGAGCCCAAACAATCCATTTTCTTCTTAATTAAATTTATATCATTTTCAATCAAACAAGAAGTGGAACATGCAATAGGTGAAGTGTGAGATACTGCCCTAGCATGACAAACATGAGAATCAAATTTATTTTGCAAAACTTCATTTTTCTTTAAACAAACATTTAAATCATTTGAAATAGAAATTATTTATTTTCAAAGCAACATTCTCCTTTAAAACAAAATCAATTTTTCAAGACAAGTTTTCATTTTCCTTTAAAATAACATGGCAATCATTTTTAGATTTTAAAAATTCATTCTCTTTTAGTGCAAGGTCTAATTGAGATCTCAATGAATTCCTTTCATTATAGACCTCAACCTTCTCTTGCAAAACCTTGTCAAGTCTAGAATGCAAACTTTTATTTTCTTTTTCAATTCCTAGACTTTTCTTTTTCAAAACTTTATATTTTCAATTAATTTTTCACAAACTATAGATAGTTCTTCATTCAAAGCATGGGCATCAACTTAATCATTTGAAGAACTAACATCATCATCATCTAAGTGAAAATCACCTAGAGGGGGGGTGAATAGGTGATGATGCTAATCAAAGACCAAAAAAAAATTTAAAGTCACAACAATCACCAATCAAGAATCACAAGATGAATGCAAGCAAGTATGACAATGAATATGATGAGCAAGTAACAAGTGCAAGCAAAGTAGAGTAAGGAGTGCAAGAATGTAAACAATCGCAAACACAAGGATATGTTATCGAGGTTCGAGCACCCAGCTCTACTCCCCGTCTTCCCCAGAAGGATTCTAGCTACTTCCACTATCACAACGATCTCAAATACAATGGAGTACCCAACTCTTACAATCTCAAGTACAAGTAATTTCCTTGGTAGTCAAAAGACCACAAACTCTCTCTTTCAAATATCTCTTCCCTTACAAAGGTCCTTAGAGAATATTGAGTAGGAATGAAGCTCTTGTGTGTAAGGAGAAAAGAAAATTAAATCAGAGAGTATCACAAAATACTTCAGAAATTAGAGAGAATTTCAGCCCAAAATCAAGAAACAAAGTCTTTTGAAAGCCTTAAACTTTTTGAATTTTCTTGCAATAATTGTTGTAATGAATCTCTCCCCAAACACCCCTATTTATAGGAGAGGGCTAGGTTAAGAGATAAAACAAACTTAAGGCTAATTAAGTAATATTAGATTCAAAATATATCCCTAAATCAAATTTTAAACACAAAAAGACAAAACTTAAAACACCCCAGAAAATAGCCGTTTACTGTTCAACGGATCTGTCGGTCGACCGGTCGGTCGACCGTACGTTCAAATATTTGACCGTTGCAGGCCAGCGGTCGACCGCCCGGTCGACCCAATCTAACCGAGAGCACAGTTGCTTACAGTCGGTCGACCGGTCGGTCGACCGATACAACGTGCACACAGATATGTGCACAGCCAGAGCCACGGTCGACTGGGACGGTCGACCGGCCAAACCTGTCATAGGTCCGGTCGACCGTTCGGTCGACTGGCTCAGGTCAAAAATCATGTTTTGAAGAGAAAACAAAGGGGATTTTGATTTTGACAAAAGTAATTTTGAACATAGATTTGCATAAAACATAAATATATATCTGTAGGCAAAATCTTGTAAACAAAATATTTTTGTATAAATTATAAGAAAACATTTTGGAATAAACATGTGCGCAAAAACGTTTTCGCAAAAACGTGTGTGATAGAGCTTCAAACCTATCCACTATTCTTTAACAAACTATAAAACTAAAAATACAATGATTAAATACTCTTTGAGCAATCTTCAAGTTTTGAGCCATCCGATGCTTTGCTTGTGCCTTCTCTTCTATGATCCTTCCTTGATTGTGCAATTTGCCTTCCTTGCTATGTGAAACTTAGAAGTTCTTGCAAAAGCTAAGCCAATGGTCTCCAAACATGGTGCAAAACCTGAAACTTATCTTGAACAAATTCATTAGTACCAAATAGCTCTTATTTGGTTTGTCATCATCAAAACACAAAACAAGAGAGTGTAACCTCTTGGGCCAACAATCTCCCCCTTTTTGATGATGACAAAACAAATAGGCTATAGACAAAAATATGGGGGAGGAGAAGACTCCCCCTCAAATTATGCTATATGAAAAACACAAGAATTTATTAAATACACAAAAACATACTCTTGATGCCAATTGAAACCAAATTGAAACAATACCAATAAAACACAAAATTCAAGAGTTCTCAAATTCATAAAACACAAGACTCATAACAAAAACTCATAAAACGCATAAAAACATATAAATTCATATGGAACCAAGACCAAATGAACTTATTTTTGTCCCATCTAAACTTATTCTCCCCCTTTTTGTCATACATCAAAAAGGGTTATGAAAAACATGTTTAATCAATAACACAAACATTAAGTTCTCCACAAATAAACGAAAATCTAGCAAAATCAAGTGGTTTAGTGAAAATATCGGCTAGTTGTAAATCCGTGGAAACATAATCAATATCTATATCTCCTTTCTCAAAATGATCTCTAAGAAAGTGATATCTAATCTCAATGTGCTTGGTCTTACTATGTTGATTTGCATTCTTAGTCATGTGTATAGTACTAGTATTATCACAAAATATTTTTATATGATCAAAATGCAAATCAAAATCAAGGAGAGTATGTTTCATCCAAAGGACTTGTGCACAACAAGCCCCTGCGGCAACATACTCCGCCTCGGTGGTTGAGAGTGCTACGGAATTTTGTTTCCTAGAGGACCATGAAATAAGACAATTACCAAGAAATTGACATGTCCCACTAGTACTCTTTCTATCTACTCTACAACCCGCAAAGTCGGCATCCGAATAACTCGTCATTGAGAAATCTCCGGTTTTCGGATACCATAGACCCATCCCAATAGTGCCCTTAATATAACGAATAATGCGTTTTACCGCAATAAGATGGGACTCTTTAGGACACGATTGAAATCTAGCACAAAGACACACACTAAACATGATATCCGGCCTACTTGCCGTTAAATATAAAAGACTTCCTATCATGCTTCTATATAATTTAATATCAACATTTTTACCTTGGTCATCTTTATCAAGCTTGGTTGTAGTTGCCATGGGAGTGTTGCAAGTCTTTGAGCCTTCAAGTCCAAACTTCTTTACAAGTTCCTTTGCGTACTTGGCTTGACTTATGAACGTCCCGTTTTGCAATTGCTTGATTTGGAGTCCAAGGAAGAAATTTAGCTCACCCATAGAAGACATTTCAAACTCAAGTTGCATTACCTTTTCAAAATCCTTGCACAAAAGCTCATTAGTAGAACCAAAAATTATATCATCAACATAAATTTGCACAATTAATATATCATTATCAACATGCTTAGTGAATAGAGTGGTGTCTACTTTGCCTTTAATAAAATCATTTGAAATAAGAAAACTAGAAAGCCTTTCATACCAAGCTCTAGGAGCTTGTTTCAATCCATATAAAGCTTTATCAAGTTTAAAAACGAAATCGGGATGAACATGATCAATAAAACCGGGAGGTTGAGAAACATAAACTTCTTCATTAATAAAACCATTCAAAAATGCACTTTTCACATCCATTTGAAAAAGTTTAAAATTTTTGAAAGATGCAAAAGCTAGTGTCATCCGTATGGCTTCAAGCCGTGCTACGGGTGCAAAGGTCTCCTCAAAGTCAATTGCTTCAACTTGAGTGTAACCTTGGGCCACTAACCTAGCTTTATTCCTAATGACATTTCCGGACTCATCCATCTTGTTTCTAAAGATCCACTTAGTACCAATTATTGGTCTATCGTGGGGTTTAGGAACAAGGTGCCAAACTTGGTTGCGCTCAAATTGATTGAGTTCCTCTTGCATGGCAAGCAACCAATATGGTCCGTCTCGGCTTCGAGAATGCCTTTGGGTTCAAAATGAGAAATGAAAGCAAAGTTACCACATAGGTCATGGAGTTTGGAGCGTGTGTGACTCCTTTAGATGCATCACCCAAGATGAGCTCCTTAGGATGATTTGTAGCGTATCTCCAAGCTTTAGGAAGCGGTTGAGAGCTTTCCTCTTTATCCTCTTGAACATCACCAATAGATTCTTGCTTTTCTTCTTGAGCGGGTGAGTCCTTCAAGGATAGTCTCTCCATGTCTTCACCTAATGGTTCAATCTCTACAACATTCTCAACAACCACATTAGATTCTTCAAATTTAACATGCATGGATTCTTCTATGGTAAGTGTAGGTCTATTGAAAACTCTATATGCTTTGCTAGTAGAAGAATATCCAACAAAGATAGCTTCATAAGCCTTAGCATCAAATTTACTCAAATTATCCTTAGTATTTAAAACAAAACACTTGCATCCAAAAACTTTGAAATATGCAACATTTGGTTTTCTAGAATGATACATTTCAAAAGAAGTTTTTGAAGAATTTTTGCATAAATAAATACGATTCGATATATAGCATGCGGTGTTTACGGCCTCGGCCCATAAATATTGAGGGAGGTCATACTCACTTATCATTGTCCTAGCCATCTCTTGAAGTGTTCTATTTTTCCTTTCTACAACTCCATTTTGTTGTGGAGTTCTAGGACAAGACATTTCATGCTTAATTCCTTTTTCATCACAATAAGTCATGAAGAGTTGGTTAATAAACTCACCACCTCTATCACTCCTTATTCTCAAAATCGGAAAACCCTTTTCTTTTTCAACTCTTTTTCGAAAAATCTTAAAATGAGAAAAAGTTTGATCTTTATTTTGCAAAAAGAAAACCCAAGTAAAACGGGAAAAATTATCAACTAAAACAAATGCAAATCTACTTCCATTTAAACTTTTAGTTTTAGTTGGTCCAAAAAGATCCATATGATAATAATTCTAAAGGCCTAGTTGACATGATATCCTTGATTGGTTTGAAGGAAGACTTGGTTTGTTTCCCAAGTTGGCACGCACCACAAATGCGGTCTTTCTCAAACTTCAAGTAAGGAATACCCTTCACCAATTCCTTTGAATTAATCCTAGAAAGATGTTCAAAAGAAGCATGTCCTAATCTTCTATGCCAAAGCCAAGAATTTTCATCAAAAGCATTCAAGCATTTAGTAGAACACTCAATATTAAGCATGTCAATGATATAAACATTATCATCACGAAAACCGGTGAGAATACAAACATCGGATTTAACATCAAAAATTTTGCAAGAAGAATTATCAAAAACAACTTTAAGTCCACGGTCACAAAGTTGACTAATACTAAGTAAATTATGCTTTAAACCATCTACTAAAACAACATTTTCAATAATAGGAGATGCACCAATTTGAATGTTACCTATACCGATGATAGTCCCTTTGGAGTCATCCCCGAAGGTGACGGTGCCACCTTCCATGTACCTTGATAGGGTTGTGAAGTTGTTGATGTCCCACGTCATGTGTCTTGAACAAACACTATCAAGGTACCACCGCTCCCTACGTCTTGGAGCTTTGGTGTGTACCTACATCAAATAATTTAAGAGTTGATTTTGGTACCCACATTTTCTTGGGTCCTCTAGGGTTAGTGTCATGAACCCAAACTAGATTATTTGTTCTATTTAGTTGATCATAACAAAACTTAGCTAAATGTCCTTTCTTACCACAATATGTGCATCTATATACTCTACCATATTTAAAAGCATAGTGAGTGTGTGATTTGTGAGCATGAGAAACTTTAGCATGAGAGGTGTGAGCATGAGAATTTTTATCATGTGAAATTTTAGCATGAGTAGTGTGCTTTTTAGAAACATGTCCTCAAGTTTCTTAGTATTGAAAGCACAATCATTTAAAACTTTTTCAAAATCATTCATTTTGGATTTAAAAGAAGAAATTTCTTTTTCATCAATAATAGGAGATTTTGCCTTACAAGAACTTTTGTAGGCACAAAATTCTTTTTGCATGGAAATGAAATTAGAAGAAATATCATCTTTTTCTTTAGAAACAATGGCAAGTTGATTCTTAAGAAAAGCAACTTCTTTTTGTAATTTTAAGCATTCAAGTTTCTTATTATCATAAGCTTCAGAAAGTTCTACAAAGGCATGTACTAGAACTTCCTTACTTAGTTCATCATCTTCATCATCAAGGGATTGAGGGGTTACCTTAGGTGTGTTTGCCATGAAACACATATTAGCTTGATCCACTTCCTCTTCGGACTCGCTTTCCGAATCCCATGATGCTTTGTATGCTTTCTTTTCCTCCGGCTTCTTTGGCTTGAAGGAGGATGTCATCTTCTTCTTGAACTCCGGACAATCCGCCATGATATGTCCGGGTTTGCGGCAATTATAGCAAATGATCCTCCGTTCCTCTTTGCCTTCGAATTTTCTCCGGAAGTTGAACTTATTCTTTCGGTACAACCTCTTGACATTCCGCACAAGTAGAGTTAGCTCCTCATCTTCTTCATCGTCTTCTTCATCGTCATCATTGGTGGATGAAGTCTTGAAGGTTATGGATTTCTTCTTTGAAGTAGTGGCTTCTTCTCTTGCCTTCTTCTCCATCTCATGGGTCTTTAGGTTCCCAATGAGACTAATGATGTCCATCTCGTCCTTGTCGTTCAACTCCTTTAAGGTGGTGGCCTTGATCTCCCATGAAGAAGGAAGCGCCCGAATCACTTTCCGCACCTTTTGATCGTTGGAGATGTCATCACCTAATGAAGAAAGACCATTAGTGATTTTAGTGAAACGAGTAATCATGCTATCAATAGATTCTTCATCAAGCATTTTGAATGACTCATATTGAGACCTCAAGAGATCTATTTTAGCTCTCTTGACTTGTGAAGTCCCTTCATGTGTGACCAATAAGTGTTGCCAAATCTCATAGGCGGATTGGCAATGAATTACCCGTGTAAGGTCATCCTCATTCAAGGCGGTTAAAAGGGAGTTTTGGGCCTTGGAGTTAGCCTCATATTCTCTAAAGTTGAAGTCGGTCCAAGTGCTCTCATCACTATCGGGTGCTACATAGGGTTTGGTCAAAGACTTAGCCACTAAACTACCTAATGATTGCAAAAAGATAGTCATCCTAACCTTCCAAATAGGGAAATTGAGTCCATCAAATTTAGGTGGGGATTTAATATTATCGGCCATGTTTACTAGTGTATGAATGATGGAATGAAAATGTTGATTAGCAAGTTTTAAGGATCTCTCTATGGATGTTAAGCCAAAACCTAGAGTCCAAGCTCTGATACCAATTGAAAATCACCTAGAGGGGGGTGAATAGGTGATGATGCTAATCAAAGACCAATAAAAAAAAATTTAAAGTCACAACAATCACCAATCAAGAATCACAAGATGAATGCAAGCAAGTATGACAATGAATATGATGAGCAAGTAACAAGTGCAAGCAAAGTAGAGTAAGGAGTGCAAGAATGTAAACCAATCGCAAACACAAGGATATGTTATCGAGATTCGAGCACCCAGCTCTACTCCCCGCCTTCCCCAGAAGGATTCTAGCTACTTCCACTATCACAAAGATCTCAAATACAATGGAGTACCCAACTCTTACAATCTCAAGTACAAGTAATTTCCTTGGTAGTCAAAAGACCACAAACTCTCTCTTTCAAATATCTCTTCCCTTATAAAGGTCCTTAGAGAATATTGAGTAGGAATGAAGCTCTTGTGTGTAAGGAGAAAAGAAAATTAAATCAGAGAGTATCACAAAAATACTTCAGAAATTAGAGAGAATTTCAGCCCAAAAACCAAGAAACAAAGTCTTTTGAAAGCCTTAAACTTTTTGAATTTTCTAGCAATAATTGTTGTAATGAATCTCTCCCCAAACACCCCTATTTATAGGAGAGGGCTAGGTTAAGAGATAAAACAAACTTAAGGCTAATTAAGTAATATTAGATTCAAAATATATCCCTAAATCAAATTTTAAACACAAAAAGACAAAACTTAAAACACCCCAGAAAATAGCCGTTTACTGTTCAACGGATCTGTCGGTCGACCGGTCGGTCGACCGTACGTTCAAATATTTGACCGTTTGCAGGCCAGCGGTCGACCGCCCGGTCGACCCAATCTAACCGAGAGCACAGTTGCTTACAGTCGGTCGACCGGTCGGTCGACCGATACAACGTGCACACAGATATGTGCACAGCCAGAGCCACGGTCGACTGGGACGGTCGACCGGCCAAACCTGTCATAGGTCCGGTCGACCGTTCGGTCGACTGGCTCAGGTCAAAAATCATGTTTTGAAGAGAAAACAAAGGGGATTTTGATTTTGACAAAAGTAATTTTGAACATAGATTTGCATAAAACATAAATATATATCTGTAGGCAAATCTTGTAAACAAAATATTTTGTATAAATTATAAGAAAACATTTTGGAATAAACATGTGCGCAAAAACGTTTTCGCAAAAACGTGTGTGATAGAGCTTCAAACCTATCCACTATTCTTTAACAAACTATAAAACTAAAAATACAATGATTAAATACTCTTTGAGCAATCTTCAAGTCTTTGAGCCATCCGATGCTTTACTTGTGCCTTCTCTTCTATGATCCTTCCTTGATTGTGCAATTTGCCTTCCTTGCTATGTGAAACTTAGAAGTTCTTGCAAAAGCTAAGCCAATGGTCTCCAAACATGGTGCAAAACCTGAAACTTATCTTGAACAAATTCATTAGTACCAAATAGCTCTTATTTGGTTTGTCATCATCAAAACACAAAACAAGAGAGTGTAACCTCTTGGGCCAACAATCTCCCCCTTTTTGATGATGACAAAACAAATAGGCTATAGACAAAAATATGGGGGAGGAGAAGACTCCCCCTCAAATTATGCTATATGAAAAACACAAGAATTTATTAAATACACAAAAACATACTCTTGATGCCAATTGAAACCAAATTGAAACAATACCAATAAAACACAAAATTCAAGAGTTCTCAAATTCATAAAACACAAGACTCATAACAAAAACTCATAAAACGCATAAAAACATATAAATTCATATGGAACCAAGACCAAATGAACTTATTTTTGTCCCATGTAAACTTATTCTCCCCCTTTTTGTCATACATCAAAAAGGGTTATGAAAAACATGTTTAATCAATAACACAAACATTAAGTTCTCCACAAATAAACGAAAATCTAGCAAAATCAAGTGGTTTAGTGAAAATATCGGCTAGTTGTAAATCCGTGGAAACATAATCAATATCTATATCTCCTTTCTCAAAATGATCTCTAAGAAAGTGATATCTAATCTCAATGTGCTTGGTCTTACTATGTTGATTTGCATTCTTAGTCATGTGTATAGTACTAGTATTATCACAAAATATTTTTATATGATCAAAATGCAAATCAAAATCAAGGAGAGTATGTTTCATCCAAAGGACTTGTGCACAACAAGCCCCTGCGGCAACATACTCCGCCTCGGTGGTTGAGAGTGCTACGGAATTTTGTTTCTTAGAGGACCATGAAACAAGACAATTACCAAGAAATTGACATGTCCCACTAGTACTCTTTCTATCTACTCTACAACCCGCAAAGTCGGCAGCCGAATAACTCGTCATTGAGAAATCTCCGGTTTTCGGATACCATAGACCCATCCCAATAGTGCCCTTAATATAACGAATAATGCGTTTTACCGCAATAAGATGGGACTCTTTAGGACACGATTGAAATCTAGCACAAAGACACACACTAAACATGATATCCGGCCTACTTGCCGTTAAATATAAAAGACTTCCTATCATGCTTCTATATAATTTAATATCAACATTTTTACCTTGGTCATCTTTATCAAGCTTGGTTGTAGTTGCCATGGGAGTGTTGCAAGTCTTTGAGCCTTCAAGTCCAAACTTCTTTACAAGTTCCTTGCGTACTTGGCTGACTTATGAACGTCCCGTTTTGCAATTGCTTGATTTGGAGTCCAAGGAAGAAATTTAGGTCACCCATAGAAGACATTTCAAACTCAAGTTGCATTACCTTTTCAAAATCCTTGCACAAAAGCTCATTAGTAGAACCAAAAATTATATCATCAATATAAATTTGCACAATTAATATATCATTATCAACATGCTTAGTGAATAGAGTGGTGTCTACTTTGCCTTTAATAAAATCATTTGAAATAAGAAAACTAGAAAGCCTTTCATACCAAGCTCTAGGAGCTTGTTTCAATCCATATAAAGCTTTATCAAGTTTAAAAATGAAATCGGGATGAACATGATCAATAAAACCGGGAGTTTGAGAAACATAAACTCTTCATGTTAAAAACATGTTAAAAATCTTTTATCTCTTCTAAAAATACCATAAAAATTGTTTTAACATTTTTATTGAAACACAAACTTGTGATACAAATTTCAAGACAATATTAAACATTTGGAATCATTTTTGTGTCTTGCAAATTTTATCAAAAATCAAAACTAGTATTTTTGTCAAACTTGTATTTTTCAACAAATGAATAGGATAGTCAAAATAAGTTTGTTTAAAAGTTAAGCATGCATGTATAGAAAAAATATATCTACTATACATAAACCAATTAAACTTGTTTTGAACAATCTATTCATGAAAACCAATATCAAAACCAAAACGTGTATGTGTATTGTGCACTTGAGCATATCAACTATACTAAGCTTTACAAATGGATCTAAACACACTAAACTAAACTAGGATACCTAAGTCTTCTTGACGATCTTCATCTTCAAGTCGACCCGATCCCAAACGTGATCCACGAGCTAGGCTATGTATGATCTTGATGCTCGGGCCCTGGAATCACCAAGTGAAAGCTTCCAAACTCCTCTTTTTAAAGCAATCACCAACTAATATCTTGTTACATGATTTGAAACTAAAATCACAAGATTATTAGTAAACATAACTACATGAGTTAATCATCATCAAAACTAGAGAGGAAGGCCTCCGGGCCAACACTCCGCCCTCCTCCTCTTGTTGCTGGTGGCAACAACAGCAGCTCGCAACATGAGGAGGAGGGGGAGGACGAGTTTGGGGGGGCGGGGGGGGAGGGCGACGAGGGGACCATCAGCGGTCACTGTGGAAGGAGGAGCATGAGGAAGAAGAAGAAATGATATTTTAGATTTTTCACTAGGGATATAATTGTCCATAAAGATAATAGCACTCTTTTAGTTAGAACAGATATAGCCAACCCCAAAAATGAGAAAGCCCCCCAAAAATTCACAAATGTACCATTATTTTTTTGACCATTTCACCTTGATGAAAAACCCAAACTGCCCCGTTCTTCTTCCTCCTTCCTCTTTCTTCTATTCCCTCCCTTCTTCTCTGGCGACCCTACTCCCCTTCTGCTCTCCCAGCGTCCCCCGCCTCCTGGCGCCCCCCTGCCCGCCCTCCTCACCTCCTCCCCTTTCGCCGCCTCTCGGAAACCCTCGCCCCTACCTCCCTGACGCTCCCCTTCCCTTGCGGCCTCCCCTCCCCCTCCCCCTGGGTCTGTCGGGGGGAGGGGGGCTGAAGGGGGCGGGGGAGGAGGAGGGGGCCGCTGGCGAGTCGGGGGAGGGCCCGGGGGGGGGTGTCACCGGAGAATGAAGAGGAAGAGGAGGAGAAGGAGAAGAAGAGGGCTTTTTTGTTATTTTTTATTTTTGGGAGGCTTTTTATCAAATTTGGGGGGTGCTTAATTTTATAGGGGGCCTTTATCACTTTGAGGTGGCAATATCTGTTCCCTCTTTTAATTAATTGGGATGCATCTTAATTAATTCCTGGTGTGTTAATATCAGTGCGCCTCTCAGCCACGGAGAGCATTCTTTTTTGCTCTCGCTATCAAAATGAATAGTTGACATCTAGGCTTCACGGCCTCATAGTACAAATAAAACTTTTTTCTTGTAGTATTTGAGTGTTTTAGAACATTTTATAAGTATTTGGACCTACTTATGTGTCATCTAAACTAGTTACAAGAAATAAATTATGGCACACTCTACTTTCATGATCCAATGTGTATCAGGGATCAACGGTGTCTTGTGATTTGCAATGCTAATTGTTAGTAAGAAATGTTGATAAGAACTAACAATAGCCTTGCGAGATTGTGTATCTTTTGAAGTAACTTCACCGTTCTTGGCACAAGGCGGAGGAGATTTGTTGGTACTGATTTGCTGAGTGAGAGAGCAAAGGCATCATTGCGGTGAAAATTGTGAAAAGTATGCTGCAACAATTTTTTCGACGAATCCCTACGAGTAGAAGGCTACAATGTGTTTAGTTCATTTTAACTGGTTATAGGAAATACTTATACGATGTATAGTTTTTTTTTTTTTTGGTAATTAACTCCGCCGACGAAGGACCTCCGGGGAGCAAATCTGGGGTCTGGCCGGGGCAACATTAAGTAGAGAAAAAATATCCGCGTGACGGTGTTCAAACTGGTGACCGTAAAAATTATTATGCTCTAACTGATCCATTCTAACAGATTGGTAGACTTACATGATGTAGTTGAGAAAAACTACACGCAAGAAGGAGCAAGTGATATAGAATACTCGCACAGTTTTACTACAACGACAAAAAAATATAATCAGTTCAAATAATTTATTTAAGTGCAAAAAACTATCAGGATAGGTAGGGATGGCTAATGGGGCGAGTCGACCCGTGTGACCCGCCGGCCCCGCCCCCGTCGCCCCCGCCCCGCCTCGCCCTGTGCGACCCATTTGAGTCGCACAGGGCGGGTTGCGGGTCAACCCGCACCGCCCCGGTTTAGGGGCGGGTCAAAACGGGTTCCCATCCCGTGTAAACGGGACGAATCCGATTCGTCACGAATCGG
>JAVJIF010027368.1:0-23324 GCA_038442645.1 Agave tequilana | reverse complement strand
GATTGTGTTTTTCTAATAAATTTTCAAGCTTTTGAGCAAGTTTCAAATTTAAAGTTTGAACTTCAAAACAACCATGGCAATAGGAACTAGAGCTATCATCTAATTGAGTGTCCATTGTACCTCAAGGGAGTTTTTTCCCTTGGACCATGAAGCAATGCTCTTCGGACTTTTCTCTCTTAGATCTCCTCATCTTGTTGATAATCCTTGGAAGCTCGGGAGACGTCAATAAGCTCTAACTGTAAAAGCCGAGTCATAATGATTAAACACCGGTAAAAGATGTTCACTAAGAGATGCTCTAAGTGTTCTAAGTGCTAATGCATTTGCCTTCTTATGCTTGCTACTATTGGGAATGATTCCATAGTGGGGCTTGATAAACTAGATGTCCTAGTCTTTTCAATGGCTACTCATATTGGCCTTCTAAACATCAAGTCTAATATGATCAAACATAAGAGGCTATCCATGAGAGCAAACTAAATGAGTGCAAATGAAGATTAGCAACCAAGATCTCACTCCTAGTGGTTAAACCTAAATATCAGAAGCGCTAGCTCTGATACCAATTGAAAGATCACCTAGAGAGGGGTGAATAGGTGATTATGCTAATCTAGTCAACTCAATGCGGAATTAAAAACTAATTTGCAATTTCAATAAGAGATGCACTCAACCAAGCCAAGCATATAAGTATGTATGAGCAATATGAATAGATGCAAGGCACAAAGTAAGAGAGAGAGAGAGTAAGAGTCAATGAACAAGCACAAACACCAAGATATGTTTCGAGTTCGAGCACCCAGCTCTACATCCCCCCTTCACCCAGAAGGATTTTAAGTCCACTAGCTTGTCCACAAAGGACTCCCACAAAGGGAACCTCCACCGAGGATTTGGGGTAATCACAATACAAGGAGTACCCAACTCCTCTCCTTACAAACACAACCTCCTCCTTGAGGCACAACTCCAAGCCTACAAACAATCACCTCACAACCCGAGGGATTAGCACAAAGCCAAGCAAGGATCACCTCACAACTTGAGGGATACAACCACTTGCACAAACAACCTCCTCAACCCAAGAGGAAAGCACAAAGCAAAGTATAGAGGGTTTACAACTTGGTGGTTCAATAACAACCACAAACAATCTCTTTCTCCCACACAAAAATCCTATAGAAAAGATAGTAGATTTTTAGCTCAAGTGTGGAGAAAACCAATGGGATGGAAATCAAAAATCACAAAGAAAATCCTTGGGAAAACTGAAACCAAGATATAGAAGATGAATCAAACTCTTTTTCCCAAAACCCTTTTCTTTGAATTTCCAACCCTAGCAAAAACACCAAAAAGATTGTTCAATTTGAATCCAAAAACTTCTTTTAATTGCTGTGAAAACACCAGAGAGTAGGGGAAAATTCGCACAAAAAAATCTTAGAGAAAAACTCTTTCCAATGGGGTATTTATAGACCCCAGAAAAATATAGCCGTTGGCAGCAGATATGCCAGAATACACTGCCGGGCGACCGGTCCGGTCGACTGCCCAACGGTCAATTTTTGCCCGTTAGCAGCTGCCGGTCGACCGCCCCGGTCGACCCAAACAAACAGAGAGCTCTGCTCTCAGACCGGTCGACCGTCCCAGTGTCTCCAAACGTGCACAGATCTGTGCACGTCGGTCGACCGACCCCGTCGACCGACTTCATCCTAGTCGACTTGGTCAGTTTGACTTAGTCGACTGGTGTAGCCCGGAACAGAAAACTGGGTTAGAAACATATTTAAAAATTCTTTTATCATTTCTAAAAATCACCAAAAATAGTTTTATCATTTTGCATTGATATATAAACATGTGGTAAAAAGTTTAGCTCAAATATCAATCAATATGAACTATTTTTGTGTCTTATCATTTTTACCAAAAACCAAAAAATTTTCTAAAACTTGAATTTTGAATAGAAAATACGTTTTGTCCAAAACTCTTCCAAATACAAAAACATGATATCTAAACACTTTGAAGAATGATGCATATTGATAGAAATCCAATATACATGAAACAAATATATATCATAGTTTTTGTCATTAATTCCAAAATATGTTTTGTCAAAAATACCAAAACATATAACACATGAATAAGTAAGTCAAAACTAAGTTTGTCTAGGAAATTAAAGCATGCCTGTATATAGAACAAATCATATATACATTAAACTATGTAAACTTGTTTTGATCTATCTATTCATGAAAACCAAGATCGGTAAACCTAAAACCGAAAAACCAAAAACCAATATTCAAAACATGAAACGTGTGTGTTGTGAACTTGAGCATTATCATACTATTCTAATCTTTACAATTTAGATCTAAACACAAAACTAAACTATGGTACCGAAGTCTTCTTGTAGAGCGCAATCTCCAAGCCGACTCGATCCAAAACTCCTTGATCCATCGAGCAAGTGCTATATGTGATCTTTGACGCTTGGGCTCTTGAATCAACTTGTAAAAGATGTGTGGAAGCTTTCACCAACTAATAACTTGATTAATGATCTGAAACTAAACTCACAAGATTATTAGTACATATAACTACATGAGTTATCATCATCAAAACTAGAGTGGAAGGCCTTTGGGCCAACAAAATGTTTAGACTTGCATTTAGGCACGTGTCTATTTACTGTTGAAGAGTGCTGGAGCCAAGTTATGTATGCATAACATCTAGTATAAAGTTCATTCTTGTATGAAATATTGTTTTGAGTGTTACTTTTTAGTTATATACTTGTTCACTGCACTAAACTGAATTAAGGGCATGTCCTATAAACAAGATAAGGTGGGGAAGTCATTACCCTCCGTTAGCCCACAAAACAATCTCCTCACTCATTAACTCAAGCTTAACTTAAATTGAATAGATGTTGGCCTTAGGGACATCTCGGACTTAATAGGAGACTGGCCTAAGGGAGAAGTTGATTAGAATTCGACTCTTACCAAATCAGTGTCAAAGATTGGGGATTGAGAGACTAAATTTCGAAGAACAGTGGTTTGACATAATTAGGCTCGTTGCTTAGGTACAGATCTTCCACTGATCTTGTCCCTACCTGGCCGATTAACTTGTGGTCAGATTCTGTAATATACCCCCCATGGATAGTCTAACGAATTAGGAGTCATCTAGGTCTAAGATCTACCCTACTTAGGCAAGATTTTTTCTTTGTTTGTTTGTCTGCTTGCTTGCTTATTTTTTATTTTTATTTTTGATATCTGGGTGATATGAATTATAATCACAATTATCCCTATGCATATAGTGATCCACACTTTATCACGACCTCTTTTGGTTCAAATATTACCAACCCGACATATCATAACTTTAAACGAATCAAGTATGGCGGATTGGTCTTATCCGAATCAATATATGTCTCAGTCCCAATATTATGAATAAGACTGAAACAATCATCACTACTCTTTATAGAGTCAATGGGGATACAACTCCCCCGAGTCTTATTATCAACCATCATTCAACATTCAGCTTCAAATTTTCCTAGTCATGATCAACCCATAAAAGAAAAATCTGAGGTGATTAAGAATATAAAAGTCATGATTGAGTCCCAAGAACAAAAACTGAAAATGATGGACTCACAATTCCCACAAAACTTTCAAATTCAAGATCCTTACTCTACTTTTCAAGTCCCACAATAAGAAGAAGAACCTATGGACTTAGATAGGAGTATGGAAACCTGATTAAGTCTGAAAATGATTTTTTTTCAATCTTTCAATAGGTTAAAAGCACAAATCAGATATTTGATCAACATAATGAAGATAGTAATGAAAAAAATTCTACCTAACACATTTTCGATCATTCCCGATTGCCCTAGCCATCTGATAGGAACAAAGATCATAGTGTCTTGGAGACTTTAACCAAGAGTCAATTTCATCACACAAGCTTGAACTTGACCAATTCCAACCTTAGACAAATTGGAAAGTTTTTCATTCAATGATATTGAATTTGAATGTAAATGTGACCCTAATCCCTAACCTTGTGATTCAGTTCTCATCTTTGAATCTATGTTGACTCCGGTATCCATACCCAATTTGGACCAATTTTCTGAGCCAACATTTATTCTGATACCCATAGATTTAAAAATTGAATCACTAATTTTGGATAGTCACATTCTATTGATGGGAGAAGAATATGAAATTAAATTATTTGATTTGGACTCAACTCTTGAAACAAAACCGACTCTCGAACCTAAAGTTGATTTTTTTGAGTTAGTAATGGTTCCCAACCTATCACTCTTGAACCCAAGTCAACCATTCCACCAAGTCACATTCTTTTGTTGGACATAAGTATAAACCATGATGACTCCATGATGATCTTTCAAAACTGATCATGGAAAGGGAATAATTTTCATGAAGGATCTTTCATGGTCCTATTCATATTGGGGATTGTAAATATGTAAAAAAAACATGTCAATAAAGGTGGTTTCCATAAACCACACATTATTTTGAATGGGTAGAATTCTTGACCCAATCCGACCACCACCAGAACCACCACCTTAAGATGATATGTTTCTTTCCTTTCTTCTTTTTCATGCATTTATGCATTCAATATTAAGGCTTTAAGATATGAACTCATTTTAAATTTTCATATATCTATGTTAAAACATCAAACATAGGTGAAGTAAGATAATCCATGAGTATAAGCAAATATGTATGAAAAGCAAATAACTAGATAATCAATAAAAAAACCACACTCCTAGGTGGTTAAACCGAATATCAGGAGCGCTAGCTCTGATACCAATTGAAAGAATCACACTCCTAGGTGGTTAAACCGAATATCAGGAGTGTTAGTGCCAATCTAGGGACAAATAATGCGAAAACTAAATGCTAACACACACAACGTGTAACCAAGAGTGAAGCCGAATTTTCTGCGAAGGGCTCTAGAACTTCTCACGATTCCTCTAAACTAATAGTTGAGATGCTTCAATAGCTCTCTTGGTTAAATATAAGTGTGAGCACACAAATAATATCAAGCATGTATAGATATGAGTAATAACAACAATGAAAGATATAAAGGTAGAAAGTTGAGAGAGAAAGATCCAAATGCAAACACCAAGATATTTTCGAGGTTCGAGCCATCGCTCTATGTCCCCGCCTTCACCACCTGAAGGATTTTACTATCCACAATAGAATCTTCCACAAAGGGACCTCCATTGAGAAATTGCACCGTCTACAAATAAGGAATACATACCTCAACTCTCACACCTCTACAAGAAGGAAGGCACAAAGCAAAGCATAAAGTAAAGAGAAAATTACAACTTGGTGACCACTTAGATCACAAATAATACTTGGCAATCAAGAAGATCACAATCATAACACCTCTCAATATACAAGATCCTAGAGGATAGGTTTTGCAATGAATAGCTCAAGTATATGAGTGAATAAAGATTTTGAAAAAGAAACACAAAGAAAACACTTGGGAAAAACTCTTGAAAGATATATAAATAAAAACTAGAAACTAGATTTCTAAAAACTTGTCTTCTTTTGATTTTTCAAAACTTTTAAACAAAATAAAGATTTTGATTTAAAGCTCAAAAACTTAATTTAAAAACTTGCTGAAAACTCAGCTGAAGTAGGGATTATTAGCACTTAAAAATCTTGTTAAATCTGGTCAAGAAAACCATTATATAGGCTAGACAGAATATAGCCATTAGGGCTCAGAACCCATGCCAAATGGCATATCGGTCGACCGCTGGTTGACCAGCCAACAGTCATTTTATGACCGTCGGGGTTGTCGGTCGACCGCCCCAAAAACAGAGAGCTGTCTCACTATGGTCGGTCGACCGAGCCAAAGCTGAAAGTGCGCTTGAGCCAGACGGTCGACCGGTCAGTCGACCGCTAGTTGGGCTCATGCATATGTGCATGTCGGTCGACCGGTCGGTCGATCGTAAGCAACCCAAAACTACAAATTTTAGGGTTCAAAAATCAACTTCATAAACCCATAAAAAAATTCCAATAAATCCTTATAAATTTCATAAAAACAAGTTCATATTAATACTTTGAAGTACAAATATATGTGATAAAAAGTCAACACATATTACAAACAATTGAACTATTTTTGCGATAAAGAAATATAGGCAAAAATCAAAAACCGTATTTTCTAAAATCTAAACATTGAATTGGAAATCAATTTTTCTATAAACTGGAATAATACAAAAACAAAATATTGAGACACATTTGAAGCATAGTGTATAGGATAGAATGCAATACACATAGTAAATGATATATAGTTGTCTTTGACAATAAATATCAAAATAAGTTTTGATAAAAACAAAACTTAAACACATGAACTAGATACATCAAAATAAGTTTTTCTAAATATATATGAACCATCAATGTATATTGGATTATATACATATAAATCATGTAAACTTCTTTTGATGAAATCTATTTTTGAAACCAATATATGTATACTTGATAATCTGAAACTCAAAACTGTATACATGTTGAACCGAAACACATGAACTCATAGAAATAAGTTTTTCCAAACAATAAAATTCTAATATGTGTAGATAGAATCCAATCACATATATAAACCATGAAACTTATTTTATATAGATATAAAACATGTAAACGTAAACTTTTAAAATGAAACGATAAACTTTTAAAACGAAACCAAAACTATTTATCATGAAAGCGATAAATAAACTTTTGTGTGTGTGAACTTGAGCAATTCAATACTATTATATTCTTACACAAGATTTAAACTAATAAACAAATCTAAACCAAAGTCTTCTTATCGATCTCCTTCTCTAAGTCAACTCGATCCAAAACACGATCCAAACGAGCTTGACTCCATCTCAAGTACTTGATGCGATCTTTAAATGCGAGCTCTTGAATCAATACGTGATAGTTTCGAATCTTGACTTCGATCTTTTATTGAAACTAAAACACCAACTAAGATCTTGATCAGAATTTAAAACTTAATAAACACAAGATCATTAGTAACATAACTTCATAAGTTAGTCATCATCAAAACTAGGGTGAAAGGCCGTCGGGCAAACATTGCTATCGCGATAGTATTGAGTACCTTGCACTATCTATTATCAATTCTGAAATCCTGTATTTTTTGTGCAGGTCTAAACTCAATCACAAGACAAAAATATCACATGTTGTATCAATAATTAGATCAATTATATAAGTCAAAAGTGACCTAATCAATCAATTCATAGTCCAACACTTTAGAAGGTACTTTCTCTACTAAGCTAAGGAGCTCTTGTAGGATCAAAATGCAATGATAAATTCAAGAACAATATCATTTTATACTACAACAAAAAATAATAGAAATTCGGGTATAGTGTTCTTAGCAGCAATGCCTTGATCTTTCAGAAATCTATAGAAAGGTTCAGAGTGTCGATTGTCCTGATCTATCTAGTTATAGTATTCTCTCACTCGATCAGTCCTTACTAATTTTATCTTCTGATTCAACTGTCACTCAACTTGATAGACCTTGAAAACTTTTAAAGAATCAGATTTCTAGTGAATGAGAAAGATATAGGCATAACGAGATAAATCATCAATAAATGTAATGAAATATCTATGACCTCCCCAAGAAAGGATGGGAAAAAGTCCACAAATATCAAAATGGATAAGCTAAAGTGGATCTGTACTCCTGCCTGACTCAAATTTTCTCAGTTAGGTCAGTTTCTCTCGAATACAATCAAAGCATATGAAGAAATTAGAAAAAAAAATCTTGAGGGCAAAAGAACCCCTATTTTTACAAAAGAGTGTATTTTTCTTTGAAAACATGCCCAAGACGTTGATGCCACAACATAGAGGACTGCAAGAAAATCCTAGGATATTTTGCAGAAGTGAGCAAAATGTTATGAGAAGAACTGACACATGATAAAAACTGCTCATATGATGCATCCAACATTAATTTGAATAAACCATCAATCAACAAATCAGAACCAACAAGATCACCATGGAGATGAATAATAAAACCAGATTCATTCAAATTAACACCACAATCAAAACTCTTAAAAATGGCATCATAACTAAAAGAAATTAGTTTGGGACACAGATCAAAGTACGCCTCAAAGATGGCACATAAAAGATTTTTTCTTGATTTAAAATATGACCAGAATTTTAAAACAAGTATGAAAGTTCTTATAAATTTCACTATATTGCCTACCCTTAACAGATCCCTCAAACTGATGTGTGATGGCCACAAGAAAATCTTTAATATTCTCCTTCTCAGAAATTTCACCAAACACAATGGGATCTATAGAAGACTTAATTATGAGAATACTCATCTTGTTGGTCTTAATCCATTTGTTAATGGATACCTGAGTTGCTGCCTTTTGAGCATTAAAAGTTGTTGAGTTAATAATGTGCTTGTTTTCAGTTAGCACAAAATTATAGTCAAGATAACACAATACTATCTGGAGTTTCATCTTTATGATGAATAATTTGAGTACGTCAAGGTCTTTATACCAGTTAAATGCTTATGGATTAAGGTGGGATCCATAACTGCAGCGGAAATAAATTCTAAACTGGATAAATATATACTGGCACATAATAAAATTATGTGAATATATATATGCATTAATTATTTACTGTCACGAGCCTATCAGGGGTTTGGATGGTCGAGTCAGAATGGCATTGTATTCAGGGTTTATACCTTTCCACTCTGCAGGTCCGACAATCAACAATTTAATCTTGCCTTTGGACAATGACTAATTATGATTGCACCAAGTTAATGATAAAATCACGCTCAAGACTAGATTGATCACGTTCGCTTCAATTGTAGACACTTTCTGTCCTTTGAGTTTAGGATTATCCTAATCTTACTGACACGTGTAATCTATCTTACCCTACTAGGTTACCTAAAAGTTCTATAGTCACCTTTGGGTAATATATAAAACTTTAAGTAACCTAATACCACTATCAATCTTAATGGGTCAAAACTAGAGGATCCCAAATAAGAGTAAAGCAAAATATGTTACTAAATAGTTTACTTTTGGACAGATCACCTATTCATATTAGGTTTTACACAAACGATCGTTAATCTCTCACATAAACCTCATTGAAGATATATACTTTATAGAATGTTATAATATTGCTTTCATCAATAAAGCCTTAGTGAAAACCCTAAAAAAATTTAATTGAGCACAACTAATGGCATTTACATTCACAATTTGACAAGAAAATTTACATTTACCTTAAGTTGTCAAAAGCTTTACTGAGGCTGTCGACTATATAGGATAATAATAATTTCATGAACTTATGCGAAACTAATAAGAAACTTATACAAACTTAAAAGGAAAGTTATGATGGTACATACTGAATTTTAAGTATATCGTATCTGCAGATCAAAATTTGCTATTTAAGATTGGAATTAGTTCACTTGTAAAGCATATGAATCTCATCTATCATGACTTACATGATTTTAAATAGCAACAATTAATATTTCTAATACATCTAATCAGACAAGAGAAAGTGAACTTAGATGAAATTCAGCATCTCAATTACAAGTCACCAAATATTATAAATTGGATTTGCAATACCATAATTCTCAACTTGAATATTACATAATAATAAAAATTTGAACTGTAAGCAAACAAATGGCCAAATAGCCATACCTGTGAAAATTCACAACCAAATAGATAAATAAGACATAAAATGTCTAGTCACCATGGTCATTATTGTAGTCGTACCATATAATCAATATGCTATTTAATATCATTTGTGTTTCAGTTACATAATCATAGTTTGAAAATCTCCACAATTTTCCAAGAAAATAATGTAGATTGACAATCCACATAATAGAACACTAATAGGGTCCAAATCAAATACTGAAACACACAATCAAAATGTAAAACAAATTTTTTAAATTTGCAACATGCATCGAGTTCAAACAAACAATTTGGACACTGAAGAATATCATTGCCCTTTTTTTTAAAAAAATTTGAATATTGAAGTATGTATATCTCTAAAGATATCTTAACAAAAGAAGACAAACTTATCTTTTTTATTGAGATTTAAAATTCATCTTACTTGCATGCACAAAAAATGATGGGAGAATACTTGACGTGCTTTAATTATTTGACGAATATCACTGGTAAATTTCTTTATTCGGATTCAAAGAGATCAAATTCTTTAATAAAAAAATTTTAAATGAAAATTTCTAAGAAATATAAAATTGCTCCAATTTAAAAATGCTCATGAGTATATAATATATAAAACTCAAATATAGTTCCCTTGAATAAATAATTTAAAATTTGCCAAGATATTTTTTCATATCCTTCACATGAAACTCTAAATAATTTCCTGTAAATTCAAAAAATCCAATCTGAGAGAGAACATTCACTTGCAGAAGTAAATCAACTACTCATTGGGATTCATATCTTTTGGATAAAAATTATCCAATCTACTTGTCTCAATCCATAACTTCGTTATTTATTATCAAAATAAGAGATAATATTACAAGATATTTTTTAAACTAAAAGACAATTAAGGTAGAAAAGAGAACTTATCTCATTCCTAACCCAAACAATATATTAAGTGTTCATCTGCAGAATCATATGACATGAGACTCTTTGGATAATTTATCTTTAGAAAGATTAAATTTGAAATACTGTAGGCAAAGCATTCAGAGATATGATCCGAAAATTATTAATTCAATAATCTGAAAATAATCAATTCCTCAAAATCCAAGACAAAAGGTGTAACCCCCTGACTCGAGATGTACTTGTCACAGTATCAGTACTCGATACGATGTACAAAGTTAATTTGACCTTCTTAATAGTCAAATTGAACGATTTCAGTTCCAACTATTATTTTCTAATATTTTAGATTTTTCAGAATTTTCTAGAATTTTTTTGGATTATTTTGAAAAAATCTCTGAATTCGGTGTCGACCGATATTGATAATTGACTCTAAGATTTTTAATCAACAATCAGAGTTTAGTTTCTAAATCCGCTTTCACATTATTCTTCAAAATTATACTTTCTATTTTAATGCATTTTTAAAGATTTTTCTGAATTAATCAAAAATCTGGCCAAATTGGTGTCGACCAGTATCACCGATAATTCATGATTTTTAGTTTGCAAAGAATGCAGAGTTTCTGAATCTGATTTCACATTTTTCCTCTGGGCGTTTTTTTATTTTACAAAATTTTTTGGAATCGTCCGGGACTAGTCAAACTTTGACTTACTAAAATAATATTAATAAAATATTATTAAATTTCTTTTCGTTTCTTTTCTTCTTCTCCTCCAATCATTTCCTTTTTCTTCCCCCTTAAGCCAGCCGACCTATACCACCGTCTCATCTCCACTGACATCTCCCGCTCTGTTTTCTTTAATTTTCTTTTACTCTCTCTCTCTCTCCCCCCCCTTATTTTCTCCACCTCCCTCTCTTTCTCTAACTCTCTCTAACGCACACTCTCTCTAACTCTCTTCTCTATATCACTTCCTCTTCCAATTCTCCTCTCTCTGCTTTCCACCATCGGTTACCGGTGAGGCCAGTGCCATCGTCGGCATGGGCAGGCCGAGCGAACCCCTCCTCATCTTTTTCCCTCTTCTCTTCTCCTTCCCTTACTCTCTCTCTCTCTCTCTCTTTCTCTTTTTCTTTCTTTCCATTATCTTTCTCTCCTTCCTCTGTACCCGCCGCCCAGAGCCATAGGCCGCCACTTCTCTCCCTCTTTTCCTCCTCCTCTTCTTCTTCTTCTTCTTCTTATTTTTCTTTTTCTCATTCTCTCTCCTCATCTTTATTTCCTTCTTTCTCCCTCTCTTTCTCCCTCTCTCTCCCCTACCGCTGCCCGCGTCTAGATCGCCATCGTTGCCTGGCCGCTGCCCTCTCTCCCTTGTTTCTCTCTCGTTCTCTCTCCTCTTATTGGATCTCAAACCCAAATCCTATAACCCACTAACCTAAAACCCAATAAACCCAAACCCGTTAGCCCATGAACCCAATAGCCCATAACTTAAGTTAAGTGGGTATGAGTTTTGGACCTAAACCTGATCCGTTAGCCTACTAAACCCGCATCCAAATAGAAAGAAAAATTGCATAAAACCCCCTGGCCATATAGAACATTTACGAATTAAATATTATTATTACATATTTAATCTATTTGTTATGATTTTAGTGTTTGGGCGATATCTAGAACATTCGGTGTCCGATTTGAATGATTCTCGAGTCGTTGCGATTGTAAGAAGATGAGTTACATCCTTTAATAGCTAGGTGAGTGTTTTTTTAAAAATTATATTTTATCATGTATAATGAAATTGAATGATTGCTTTATTTAATAAATCGTGGTTATCGGTAAATCACCATAAATATTATTTAATAAATTGTAATTATCAAAAAATCACTGTAATTAGAATATGCATAATTATTCTTAAAACATAATTGAAAAAATAATGATTTATTTTATTTCTTGATTTATTATTAAAATATAGATGAATTATCTAAATATTGGGATTAATAAGTTAATAATTTTAATAAGTAAATTAATTAATAAATTGATAATTAAAATAGATAATTATATATAATATTTTGTGATATTGATCATATTAATAACATTGTAATCATTATTACAAATAGGGATATCTGACACTCGATTATATGGTATGGTCATCGTTACCTGATTCACACTGGACACTGTTATTCATATATTTTGATATCACTTTACATGAATTACATTTAATTGCATATTCATGTACATCTGTTACATAGAGACTTTGTTATACTAAACATTAGTATTCATATACTTGAAACACCATGACATGGATATACTAGCACACTGGACATTGTTATTTCATGTATTGTATCACCGTTACCAAATCATTATTATCACATGTATTAGTATCACCGTTGAAAGTACACCTAGAGGGGGGTGAATAGGTGTACGGATAATCTAATGATCAATAATGCGGAATTAAAAACTTAATGCAACACACTTAGTGTAACCAACGAGTGTAGTCGAATTCCCGGTGAAGGGCTCTGGACTAACTCCTCTGAATTCCTCTAAATAAGAGTTGAGGTGCTATGTAAAGCTCTCTTGGTTAAACACAAGTATGGACACACACAAACAACACAGGCATGTATATAATATGATAATATGAATCAATGCACAATGTAAGAGAGAGTTAGAGAAAGTGGATCAATCGCAAACACCAAGATATGCTTCTAGGTTCGAGCATACAGCTCTACGTCTCCGCCTTTACACAGAAGGACTTTCACTAACTCGTCCACACAGGACTTCCCAAACAGGGAACCTCCATTGAGGATTTGAGACAAATACAATTGGGAGTACACAACTCCTCTCTCAACCAATACAACCTCTACTCTTAGAGGTAAGGCACAAAACAAATCACCTCTACACTTAGAGGGATAGGCACAAAGTCACTCAAACAACAATCACCTCACACTTGAGAGATTCCAACACAATCTCCACCTCTCACTAGAGGGAGCCAAATACCACTTCCACTATCACTTCACACTTGAGGGATAACAACTTAATCACCTCTCACTAGAGGATATCACAAAGATAGAAGTTTACAACTTGGTGATCTCAAAGACCACAAGCTAATTTTCTCATTAAAACAAAGATCCTATAGATAGGATAGAATGATAAGCTCAAGTGTGAGAAATAAAGAGTTTTGAAATCAAAAACACAAAGAAAAACTCTTTGGAAAACTTCTAGAATGAATATAAAGTGAAGATCAAAAACAATCCCAAAGACTTTCTTTTTCTTTAATTTTCCAACCCTTTAAAACAAATAAAGATGAATCCTTTTGGCTTAAAAACTCTTTTGAAAACTTGTATTAAAACACTTGTAAATGAGAGAAATTTTGCTCTTGAAAATCTTATTGAAAACCAACTTCAAATGGGGTATTTATAACCCCATTAGAAATCTGTCCGTTGGCAGCTGAAAAGGGCCAGAATGCCCTTCCAGTCAACCGCCCGGTCGACCATGCCAGATCTAGAGAGCAACTGCTCTCTGGCTGGTCGACCGCCCGGTCGACCGAGCTGGAAACAGAGGCAGACTCTCTGCCGGTCGACCGACCCGGTCGACCGGAGGCTTTTCCAAAGAGCAGAGCTCTCTGGCGGTCGACCGACCCAGTCGACCGGCCTCCCCAGCCTGGCTGCGTGCACGCTCTGTGCACGTCAGTCGACCAGCCCGGTCGACCGCCCACTGCTATGGTCGACCGGTCCGGTCGACCGGCAACCAGTCCAGCTAAAATGGGTCTTAAAAACTTGGGTTTTTATTATCAATTAAATCCCATAAAATCACATAAATTCCACAAAATTAGTTCATATTATATCTTTAAAATACAAACATGTTTGAGTAAAAATCAAATCATGTTACAAACATTTTGAACCATTTTTTGACATGGAAAATTTGCCTTAAATCAAATTCTGTATTTTCCAAACTGGGATTTTTGAAATGGAAATCTGATTTTTTCAAAACACATGTAAATACAAAAACATGATATTTAAACAACTTTGAAGCATATAGTATATGGATAGAATCCAATATACATGAAAGGTATTATATCTATGTTTTTTACATTAAATTCAAAAATAAGTTTTGTCTAAATACAAAACTCCAAACACATGAATAGTGTATCAAATAAGTTTTTCTAAATAGATAAAACATCTATGTATATAGATCAAATCTAATATACATTAAACCATGTGAACTTGTTTTGATTCTATCTATTCATGAAAACCAAGATCAGTTAAACCGAAAACTAAAACCAAAACATGAAACGTGTGTGTGTTGTGAACTTGAGCATATCATACTATCTAATCTTTACAATGGATCTAAACAAAATCTTAACTAAACTGTTGGCCCAGAGGCCTTCCACTCTAGTTTTGATGATGATTAACTCATGTAGTTATGTTTACTAATAATCTTGTGTTGTTTAAATTTCAGATCATTAACCAAGATATTAGTTGGTGATTAGCTTCAACAAAGAGTTTAGAGGCTTTTCATGGTGATTCCAGTGTTCGAGCATCAAGATCATACCTTTGCACTCGGTGGATCACGTTTGGGATCGAGTCGACTTGAAGATTGAAGATCGTCAAGAAGACTTAGGTATCCTAGTTTTTAATTTACTGTGTTTAGATCCATTTGTAAAGATAAGAATAGTTGATATGCTCAAGTGCACAACACACACGTTTTATGGTTTTTCGTTTTTAGTTTAACCGATATTTGTTTTCATGAATAGTAGATCAAAACAAGTTTACTTTATTTTTATGTATATTAGATGTATTCTATATACATACATGCTTAGATGACTTATACAAACTTAGTTTGATATACCTATTCATGTGTTTTAGTGTTTTGGTATTTTTAACAAAACATTATTTTGAAATTAAAGACAAAAACTATGATATATATTTGTTTCTTGTATATTGGACTTATGTCCATATGCAACATGCCTAAAGTGTTTAAATATCATATTTTTGTATTTCAATAAGTTTTAGGAAAAATCAGATTTCCTATTGGAAAAAAAATCCAAGTTTGATAAAATACAGTTTTTGGTTTTTGGTAAAAATGTTAAAACACAAAAATAGTCTAACTTGCTTGATATTTGAGTTGAACTTTTTATTACATGTTTATATATTAATGCAAAATGTTAAAACTATTTTTGGGGATTTTTAGAAGATTTTTTAGTATTTTTAGAAATATTTTAACATATTTTTCTGACCCAGTTTCTGACCCAGAACTGTGCTGACAGGCCAGGTCGGTCGACCGCACGGTCGACCGAGACAGGATCCGGTCGATCGGGCCGTCGACCGACGTGCACAGACTTGTGCACGTCTGCTGGCACAGTGGGCCGGTCGACCGGGCGGTCGACCGGACCAGAGAGTTTTGCTCTCTATGTCTGGGCGGTCGGCCGGGCGGTCGACCGGGATGCCCCAACAGTCATATTTATGACCGTTGGCGGTCGACCGGTCGGTCGACCGCAAGCCTGTCAGGCTGACAGATCAGCCTCACGGCTAGTTTTCTTTTGGGGTTATAAATACCCCATCTTTTTGGGGATTTTGAGAAGACTTTTGACAAGAAAAATTCCAGAGTTTCTCTAGTATTTAAAACAAGTTTTCAAAAGTATTTTGGGCTTTAAAATTCTAATTTGGTTTTGTGTTTTAGGGTTTTGGAAAATCAAAGAAAATAGAAATTTGGGAGATTTGTTTTGTTCTTCAATTCTATCCTCTTCAAAGAGTTTTCCTAAGTATTTTTTTTTTGAGTTTTTGTTTTTCAAACTCTAGTTTTTCCATACTTGAGCTATCATCTATCATATTCTATAGGATCATTTTATTTATGGGAAAATAGAAGTGTTTGAGGTTGTTTAAGCCTCCAAGTTGTAAACCCTTTCTTTGTGGGTGCTCCCTCTTTGGTAGAGGTTGAGATTGTTGTTTGCTCCCTCTTTGGTAGAGGTGGAGATTGGTGTTTGCTCCCTCTTGTGTGAGGTGGAGCTTGGTGGTTTGTATCCCTCTTCGGTAGAGGTGATTGTGGTTGTTTGGCTACGGGCCTACCCCTCAGTTGTGAGGTGGTGTTTGAGAGAGGAGTTCGGTACTCCCTTGTTGTACAAATCCTCCTCGGTGGGAGTCCTCGGTGGACAAGATAGTGGATTAGAAATCCTTCTCGGTGAAGGCGGGGACGTAGAGTTAGGGGCTCGAACCTCGAAACATATCTTTGTGTTTGTGTTTGATCCTTTGTCTCTCTAACCCTCTCTCTTATTTGTGCAAAGCATCATTCATTCATATCTTATTGCTTGCATTTGTGCCTTGCATCTTTTATATTGTCATATCTATTGTATGCTTAGTTGCTTGTGTTCCTCACTTGTACTTAACCATAAGAGCTTCATATAGCACCTCAACCCTTATCTAGAGGAATCAAGAGGAGTTAGTCCAGAGCCCTTCACGGGGAATTCGGCTACACTTGTTGGTTGTATTAAGTTTGTGCAAATTTATTTTAGCTTTCGCATTTAGTTTCTAGATTAGCATAATCACCTATTCACCCCCGCTCTAGGTGGTTTTCAATTGGTATCAAAGCCTACGCTCCTGATACTTAGGCTTAACATCCTAGGAGTTAGATCCTTGTTTGCTAATCTTCATTTGCATTTGCACATTCATCTTGTTTGCACACATTTAGTTTGGACCCATGGACTTCATGACCCCACCTATGTTTGACCCTTCCAATATTGTTGTTTGGAAGACTAGGATGTCCATTTACCTACAAGCCCTAGGATATAAGGTTCACCTTGCCCTTACCAAGGAATCCTACCTTAGTGATAGCAAGCATATAGGGGCTAATGCACAAGCCCTTGAGGCTATTAGAAGCATGCTTTTAAAGATTATCTTATGCTTGTTTCTAATCTTGATTCCGCTTTTGCAGTGTAGAACAAGTTGACAACCACAACCACCTCCAAGCTTCAATTGCCTATCCAACCGGAGGAGTCTAGTGGAGAATCCGAGTCACAATGCTTAATGGTCCAAGGGAATGACTCCCTTGAGGTACAATCGGAATCTCAACTAGATAATGATGATGCTAGTTCTTCATGTAATGATTTTGTTGATGCCCATACTTTGAATGAAGAACTTTCTATTGTATGTGAAAAATTAATTGAAAAATATAATGTTTTGAAAAAGAAAAGTCTAGGCCTTAACAATGAAAATAAAAATTTGCATTCTAGACTTGACATGATTTTGCAAGAGAATGTTGAGGTTTCAAATGAGAGGGATTCATTGAAATCTCAACTAGACCTTGTTTTAAAAGAAAATAAAGTTTTAAAATCTAAAAATGATTGTGAAATTATTTTGAAGAAAATGAAAACTTGTCTTTAAAGTTAATTTTGTTTTAAAAGAAAATGATTCTTTGAAAATGAAAATTGTTTCTATTTCAAAAGATTTAGAAAATTGTTTAAAGAAAAATGATGTTTTGCAAAATAAGATTGATGCACATGTTTGCCATGCTAGGGTAGTATCACACACTTCACCTATTCCATGTTCCACTTCTTCTTTGATTGAAAATGATAATAAATTTAATTAAGAAGAAAATGGTTTGTTTAGGCTCCACTTTGAGCCATTGTGTTTCTAGTCATACACGTTTGGAATCTTTGTTTCGAAAGAACAAGTTCCATCTATGCTTGTACACCATCCACGGCATACACATGCTCCTCACGGACACCATCATCACTTGTATGCTCATGTGTACACTTGTACACATTGTGGACGTAAGGGCCACCTTGCTAAATTTTGTTATGATCGTATACATATTTCTTATTTAGCAAATAATTTTGTTTGGGTTAGAGAAGGGACTAACCCACATGGACCCAAAAGAGTATGGGTACCAAAGACCACCCCTATTGTATTTGATGTAGGTGTGGGCTCTCGCATGATGTGAGAGTAGAGGTACCTTGGAGTGGATGCGTTCCGAACTTCATGGAAATCATTTGGATGCATCACTTTCAAGGGATGTTTAGTGGGAGGACCACCTTGTTTTGGAGTCATGGAGAGTTGCCTCATAGGTTTTGGTAACGGTCTCTTACTCCTTATTTATTTTTGCATGCCCTTCATGATCATTATTTGTAGCATGCTTATTATGTTAATGCCATGATTATTAGACCCTTGACATGCATGTATAGCCTTTTGAGACACCCGTGTTTAATATGGACCATTATTTTAGTTTTCTCACCTTTGTTTAGCTATCATGTTTATCTTAGCTCTAATAACATGTGAATTTACATAATAATTATGTTTATATTTTTTTTCATGTTGATTTATATCTTGTTTTATGCTTCATGCGTTGATTACATGTTTAGATGTTAGTTTTCATTAAAACTTGGTATATACTTGTACATATAGTGGGCCACAAATAAATCTATATATGTTTGAGCTTGAATACTTATTTGAACTCATTAGATGTGCTAGTATAGTCTAGTTTTGATGATCCATACATTTTAAACTTGTATTCTCATTTTTGAATTTGTTTTATGATTTTTTGTTTAACTTCATGTATATGTCTAATTTGTCAAAACTTTAAGATATACATGTATACCTCTTGAGTCATTTGCTTTTCATGCAAATCTTTATTATGGACTCAATTGTGTTTAGGGATATGTATGTATACTTC
This sequence comes from Agave tequilana, assembly GCA_038442645.1. Classification (NCBI taxonomy): domain Eukaryota; kingdom Viridiplantae; phylum Streptophyta; class Magnoliopsida; order Asparagales; family Asparagaceae; genus Agave; species Agave tequilana. The sequence goes on along the minus strand of JAVJIF010027368.1, from coordinate 4,235 downwards.
TTATTTTGTCAAAACATACATATACCTTGAAATGTAAATAGTTTTTAATGAAAATTTAGATTTTCATGTTTTAAGGAATAATTGAGCTTAATTGAATACTTTCATGATCATGATCTTCACATTTTAATTATGCACTCACCCTACTTGTTTGCTCATGTTTTGTTTTCATGAGTCTTATATGTGCTTTATTGACTTGAGTGTTGAATATCATGTGGATTTCATTTTTCATGAAAAATATTTTTGTTTTATTCCTTACTTGAAGGATTTCATACTAGTTAACAAAACTTTTCATTTTAACTAGTTCGTATTCTTCATTGTGATATGAGGTATACACTTGCTATGATTGTTGTTTCAATTGGTATCATTGAATTCTTTCAATTGGTATCAATTTTGATCTTCTTGTATACTCATATGTGTTTATGTATGTATGCTTTCAATTCTAATGGTATCAATTTCCATTGGTATCTAATTTTTCATACAGATATGTTTTATTTGTGCTTATTATATCCCTATATCTTGAGCACAAATTTTGTTTATGCTAAGCTTGAATTGCTAATTACTATCATATTTCAATTGATTAGTTTTCAATTGGTATTCTTAAACAAGCTTATGCATGTGTTTAGTTTGTATTTCATAAAGGGGGAGAAAATTCGATTTTCATATTTCAATTGGTATTTGTATTTCCACTCCCTTACTTTATGATAGAAAATAAAAATTTCAAATTGATATCATATACTTAAAAAGAAAAATACTCTCTTTTGATATCAAGATGTTTATTTGAATGATTTAAATTGGTATCTCAAAATTTTGTTTAAAGAAAATATTCAAAGGTTTTGATTTGTATTGCCTATATGCAAGGAGAGTTTAACATCTCTTCTACATATAGATTCATGATGAGTGTATCTTGTATTGAGGAGTTTGACAACTCTTCTTTATGTGGTACACGTGTGTAGGGGGAGCTTCACATCTCCTCTTATGCATTGCATAGTGTACGTTATGTGAATTAGGGCTTGTCATCCCTCCTTCATGTAATGTATCTATGTAGGGAAGCTTCACATCTTCCTCTTCATGAATGTATATCGCATATACCATTTATTAATCTATGTTTAGTTTCAATTGGTATCAAGATGCTATCTTTGACATATATTTTAATTGATATCTCAATTGATTGTAACCCCTATTTGATTTTATTTTGTTTTAGACAAAAAGGGGGAGAAATTTTATTGTTTTGCTTTTGCTTTTACCCCTTTATTGATGATTGACAAAAAGGGAGAGAAAGATGTTAAGAAAGATGTTGAGTTTTATATGCATACTTATGTTTTTGCATATATTAAGTTTAATTGGTATCTAGAGCATGTTTTGTTTTTTGAAAATTTCATTGGTATCAAGAGCATTTTATTGTTTATACATATCTATGCATGTTTCATGTTCATATTCATTGCATATCTATGTTTTATTTGTTTATGCATGAGTTAAGGGGGAGCTTCTTTGAAGCTTAACTTTAATCCATGCATATATAACTCCATGAGTTTTGTCATCATCAAAAAGGGGGAGATTGTTGGCCCAGAGGCCTTCCACTCTAGTTTTGATGATGATTAACTCATGTAGTTATGTTTACTAATAATCTTATGTTGTTTAAGTTTCAGATCATTAACCAAGATATTAGTTGGTGATTAGCTTCAACAAGGAGTTTAGAGGCTTTTCATGGTGATTCCAGTGCCCGAGCATCAAGATCATACCTTTGCACTCGGTGGATCACGTTTGGGATCGAGTCGGCTTGAAGATTGAAGATCGTCAAGAAGACTTAGGTATCCTAGTTTTTAGTTTAGTGTGTTTAGATCCATTTGTAAAGATAAGAATAGTTGATATGCTCAAGTGCACAACACACATGTTTTATGGTTTTTCGGTCTTTAGTTTAACCGATATTTGTTTTCATGAATAGTAGATCAAAATAAGTTTACTTTGTTTTTATGTATATTAGATGTATTCTATATATATACATGCTTAGATGACTTATACAAACTTAGTTTGATATACCTATTCATGTGTTTTAGTGTTTTTATATTTTTAACAAAACATTATTTTGAAATTAAAGACAAAAACTATGATATATATGAAAAACACCTAGAGGGGGGTGAATAGGTGTAAGTGCTAATCTAGTGAACTAAATGCGCTAAATGCAGAAGCTAATGCAAATTTGTAATCACACTTAGTACAATCAACAAGTGCAGCCGAATTCCCCATGAAGGCTCTGGACTAACTCCTCTTGATTCCCCTTGAATGGGTTGAGGTGCTATGTGAAGCTCTTGTTGATTAAGTACAAGTGAGGCACACACAAACAACCAAGCATATAAGATGATATATCAATATGAATCAATGCAATGCACAACACAAATGCAAGCAAGTATGATATGAAAGATGAATGATGCTTTGCACAATATAAAGAGAAGTTAGAGACAAGTGGATCAAACGCAAACACAAAGATATGTTTCGAGATTCGAGCCCCTAACTCTACATCCCCGCCTACACCACCGTGTAGGATTTCCAATCCACTATAATGTCCCCGAGGACTCCACCGAGGGAACCTTCACCGAGCAGGATTTATACAACAAGGGAGTACCAAACTCCTCTCTCAAACAACCACCTCACAACCGAGGGGTAGCCCGTAGCCAAACAACCACAACACCTCTACCAAAGAGGGTTTTACAACCAACTCCACCTCTCACTAGAGGGAGCAAACCATCACCCGATCACCTCTACCTAAGAGGATACAACAAGAATAAGGGTGTATACAACAAGTGGTTCCAAAGACCACAAACTCAACTCTCTTTCTTTTCTCTTTTTCCACAAAACAAATGATCCTAATAGAATAGGATAGGTGATAGCTCAAGTGTGGAAACAAGGTGTTTTTGGAAATAAGCAATAAAGAAAAACTATTTGGGAAATTTCTTGTAGATGATAAAAAATGAAAACCAATACAATATCCCAAAAACCTAGTTTTCTTTGATTTTCCAAAACCCAAAACAACACAAAGATAAATCTCTTTGGCACAAAACTCTTTTTAAAACTCTTTTAAAACAGTAGAGAAAGTCTGAAAATTTTATTTCTAAAATCCTTGCCCAAAAATCCTAAAGAATTGGGTTTATATAGGCCCATCAGAAAACTAGCCGTTAGGCTGATGTGGCAGCCTGACAGGCTAACGGTCGACCGGCCCGGTCGACCGCCAACGGTCTAAAATGTGACCGTTGGGCAACCACGGTCAACCGGCACGGTCGACCCAAACAAAGAGAGAGCACTGCTCTCAGACCGGTCGACCGTCCGGGTCGACCGTCCCAGTGCTGCCAAACGTGCACAATCTGTGCACGTCGGTCGACCGGCCCGTCGCGACCGACTTCATCCTAGTCGACTTGGTCAGTTGACTTAGTCGACTGGTTGAAGCCTGGAACAGAAATCTGGGTCAGAAAACAGTTTAAAAATATTTTGAAAAATCTTTTAAGTCTTCTAAAAATCCATAAAAATTGTTTTAATCATTTTACTTTGATAAACAAACTTGTGATAAAATTTTCAAGACATATATCATCATATCAATTCATTTTTGAGTCTTGCAAATTTTATCAAAAACAAAACTTGTATTTTTATCAAACTTGATTTTTCCAAAACATGAATAGGATAGTCAAAATAAGTTTGTTTAGAAGTTTAAGCATGCATGTATAAATAGAAACCATCTACTATACATATAAATAAATTAAACTTGTTTTGATCTATTATTCATGAAAACCATTCCAAAACATAAAAACATGTGTGAATGTGCACTTGAGCATATCAACTATTCTAAGCTTTACAAATGGATCTAAAACACACTAACTAAATTAGGATACCTAAGTCTTCTTGATGATCTTCATCTTCAAGTTGACTTGCTCCAAACTCCATCCATGGGCTAGGCAAAGTGTGATCTTGAAGCTTTGGCCCTGGATTCACCATGAAAAGCTTCTAAACTCCTTGTTGAAGCTAATCACCAACTAATATCTTGGTTTAATGATCTGAAACTTAAAAACACAAGAAAATTAGTAAACATAACTACATGAGTTAATCATCAAAGACATCAAAACTAGGTTGGAGGCCTTTGGGCCAACAATATATTTGTTTATTGTATATTGGACTTATGTTCATATGCAACATGCCTAAGGTGTTTAAATATCATATTTTTGTATTTCAATAAGTTTTAGGAAAAATCA